>PVIY010057796.1:0-12726 GCA_004026745.1 Myrmecophaga tridactyla
GGCCATGTGGGTACCTGTGGAATCACGGCACCAGCAGAGAGTAAAGGGGGTTGGCCAGCCATGAGCAGAGGAATGCTAACTTGTCCTTACCATGTGCCACTCCCGGGCCTTTCCTGGCCTGGGGTTGCTTCACTTGGGCAGCACAAAGTCTTGTCTCATAGTTCAAGTTGTTTCCCAAAAGGAAAATAAAGCATGCCACCTCAAATCTTCTGCACGTGATATCTTTATTCATGTGCAGAGAATTCTTACTTCTCAAATTATTTCTCTAATGTTTATACCATGACTACAAAATCATTCCCCCAAATAACCACCTCCTAGAAAGTCAAACAGACAGGCAATCTAAACATCATGCAAGATCTTTATTGGTATTTCTCCTATTAAAAAAATAATACAACAGAACCTTAAAAATAAAAGTAATACATGAAATTTCATTTTCATTCATGAAGCACTGTAATTTCTACCAGATATATAAAGACAAGCACTCAACTCTCCCATCCAAAATAGTCATAATTTTAATTTCATGGTTATTTTTGAATTTATGATTCTTTAACAAGGGGATTAAATGCTTCCTGACCAAAAGAGAATTGAGCATAAGTAAACCAGAGCTTAAATTTTAAGTACTTGACTTTCAGCAGGGACTTCCCAGAGCTGCGCTGCCAAGAGTACATGCGGGAGGCAGGGCTTGCCCTCTGCTCAGCCCAGGCCCTCGCAGCCCCTCCCACCATCTTCCAGATTTCACATGGAAGAAAAAATGCAAGATAAAGACCTATGAATGCTGCCATGTTCACTTGTGCACTTGCTGGAGGTGCCCGTCTGCATTCTGATTTTCCTGCTCAGCCTCTGCAAAGAAGAAGATTTGAGGGGGGGCCCACATCCTGAGAGGAACCCCTGCCCTCGTACTCAGTGGTTGTACATGGGTTGCTCTCCTATCGTCTCTAAAAGTAATTCCTTTCAGCTTTATGTTTCAGGAAAATGTCCATGTCATTTCAGGGATTAAGCATTGTGGTCATATATATAAACTCTACATTTCATGAAATGATGCAGTTCTCATAAAACATGGTTTAAATTGAGGCTGAAGAGCAGTGCCCAGAATCAAATGCTGGGTCCAGGTGACAGTCCTGGTGGGCGCTAAGGGAGCTGCCCTGGGCACCATACCTAGGCGAGGTGGTTGCCGGGACAGGGCCACCTTGCAAAGCTCCAGGGTGGTCCCATGGACCTGCAGCCCATCCCTGAGGTTGGGGGAAGTGGGGGCTGCCTCCCTGCAGCTTCATCAGCTCCTACCCTAAGTGCCCACTCTCCCCCTCCTCACAGCTGAGCCCCAGAACAGTGATGCCAGAAAGTGGGGGAAAGAAAAAAAAAAAGCCCAGGTCAAGGAGAAGGGATTAAAGTACTTGTACCTTCACAGTGTGTTTAACATTTATCATGAGTAGGGTGAAGCTTCCTTGACAGATATTGCTGGCCAAGTATAACTCTTGAAACCATTTGCTGTGACATAAAATATAGATGAATTGGGTTCTGCGGAATTATTTTGGATAACCTCTTTGGATGCAAGCTACAGTGCTGGTCTAGAAATGAGAAACCAACTCTCTCTCAATCAACAAAAAGAAACAGGACATGGAATGGACCAAAATGAAATAAAATATACCCCAGTTCTTGAAGAAAAATGACTTTCAGGGTAACTCAGTGTTTGGCTCTTTGGGGAGGTGTGTGGGGGAGGAGGGTGCTTGTTTTCCTGAAAGTAAAATGTGTCTGTTAGAAAGGAAGTCTTCGGAAGCTTTTGGCCTCTTTTTTTTTTTTTTTTGCATGGACAGGCACCGGGAAGTGAACCTGGGTCTCCGGCATGGTCTTTAGCCTATTCTCCAGGGGGCTGGAGTGTCCCTGAGTGTCAATGTGTGTGCCCTGCAGCCTGCGTCTGGCAGGACACCCCAGCTCTTCCAGTGTCCCAAAGAGGAGGTCAGCTTCAGGCAGCAAAACTGTAAGTGCCGACACCCAGGAGAATGCTGCACAGCACACAGCCTCCCCATCACATGCCAGCCTCTAAAATGCAGCCACCCCAAAAGGCAGCTGAGGAAAACGCTCATGTGCTAGCCCCTAAGACGCCAACTTTGGGTTTTACTGTGGCTTGAGATTTCTTAATAACTATTCAAAGACACCTGGAGAGCCTGTGGCTACTAGATAATAAGAACACACCGTGGGCATTCCAGGCCAGTCAGGAGGATGACTACCTAAAGATGTCCTTATTCACGGGGTTGTACTTTAGCACACATTTTTCTTCCTAAGAAGGTTATTCTGCAATTCCAGCTCTACATATTATCAGTGGAGTAAAGCAATACTGTCTAAAGTTTCAGGGGAGTCTGGTGCAAGTTTTAAATCATTTACCTGCACTGCCATCCATAGCTGCCCTGCAGCTCAGTGCTGCAGCAGCAACAGCAGGGCCCCGAGGCAGGCTCCGGGGATGGACCCCACATTCCTGTTCCTGTCTCGGAGGCCACCAAAGACCAAGCTGGCAAGCGGTGCTCTGAGCGAGCTGCTCTGCTATTTCTGCCTCTGCCTGGGGCATGCCCTCCTCTTGTGCACGCCCCCCTCTCATGCACTTCCCCAACCATGATGCCCCAGAGCCAGTCCTGCCTCTTCTGGTCCCGGCCACCCACTCCCCTCCAGGGTGCAGCATCCCTCATGCCCACCTAGCCCAGTGCCCCACTCCACTGCCTGGACGTGGGATGCTCACATGCCATGTGCTGGACCCCTTGTGGTGACAGGTGGGAGGAACCAGGAGCTCAGGATGTGTGGGGACAGGGAGCCCCACTGCAGGTTGGTGCCTGGCAGAGCCCATGCACAGCCCAGCTGGCTCTTCTGCTCTCCAGTTCTATCTGTTCCCTGACAAACCTCAAACTTTTCTCCCCATTAAAGCAAGTTTGCTCCCTCACAGATTTTGCACTTTCCTTTTTGTTGCTGGCAGAGCTGATGGAGAAAACCAGTTCTGAAAGCTACCAGATCAAGGTGTGTGTGTGCAGGGAAGTGGTGCACTCCAGGTAAAACTGGTTCACATCTCGGTTAAAGCAAGTTAGAACAGGGGAAAAAAGGCAGATGTCACTGTAAAACACAAGGTGTAAAACATTGTCACTGGGGGAAGAATTTATCTTTTCTGTTTATATAAAAGGCATAGTCTTCAGCTAAGAATTTTATTCCATTAATTCCTATTATGGAAATAGACACTCAGGCTTGCCAGGTCTTTAAAATTGCATACCAGGTACCTGAAAGGGCTATCTACTTATTTCTGTGCAGGATGCGTGAGATTGGGCCAATTAAATGAAGCAAATAGGTTTAATTTGATAAATTCCAAGTGTTTTAGCAGCTTTGCTGGCTCAAAGGGTCTCTGGTTCCACTGAACTGAAAAATGGTGTCACCCCCCGAAAGCTTTGTATCTAGTTGTTGGCATGAAAACAAGGCAGAAAACAAACTTAAAACAGATCAGTTCTTTCACTGATTTTTTTTTAATTTCATTGATTTTTACAAATGAACCTCTGCACAGGGCCCAGCTCGCGGGGACCCCTGAACCCCAAGGCCTCCAGGCAGAAGAATTTCAAAACACAGGGCACACCTACCAAAGCTAGTTCATGTCCCCCTCCCAGGGAAGCCCCATAACTGATAATGGGAGTGCTCTACCTCCACCACACCCACAGCAGGGAGAGTCTGCCAAAGTTAAAGGTACCGCATCATCTTATGCTGGTGGGACCTGCAGGCAGACAAGCACATACTGGGCAGGATAAGAAAAACAGAGCCCAGAGACTTCACAGGAAAGTCTTTCAACCTGCTGGGTCCCACCCTCAGGGAAAACTGACAGAGGTGACTCTTTGCTCCTGACAGGAGGCCAGTTTGGTCTGGGAAAATCCAGCTGGGGTCTATAATATCTAAGTAGACCCTCCTAAGGGTGGGGTGGGGGGAAGGCACCATACAGGCAGGGCAAGAAACAAGAAAACAAAAACTGAAAAATTCTGCTCTGTCAAACAAAACCTAAGCTAGTGGTCCAGAAAAAGCTGAACTGAAGGTCAAAGAACAGACAGACAACAAATTTATCCAGCAAGAAAACCCTAGGTAAAAGAAGTGAAAACAATCTCCAGGATAAACTAATTAAGGGAATTAAATGCCTAGACACCAGCAAATAATAACAAATCACACTAGGAGAATTGAAAACATGGCCCAGTCAAAAGAACAAACCAACAATTCAAATGAGATACAGGAGTTGAAACAATTAACTCAAAATGTACAAACAGACATGGAAAAACCTCATCAAAAATCAAATCAATGAATTGAGGGAGGATATGAAGAAGGCAAGGAATGAACAAAAAGAAGAAATGAAAATTCTGAAAAAACAAATCACAGAACTTATGGGAATGAAAGGCACAGTAGAAGAGATAAAAAAAAAAACAACAGTGGAAACCTACAATGGTAGATTTCGAGAGGCAGAAGATAGGATTAGTGAACTGGAGGACAGAACATCTGAAATCCGACAAGAAAAAGAAAATATAGGGAAAAAATATGAGCAGGGACTTAGGGAATTGAATGACAATATGAAGTGCATGAATATACATGCTGTGGGTGTCCCAGAAGGAGAAGAGGAGGGAAAAGGAGGAGAAAAACTAATGGAGGAAATTATCACTGAAAATTTCCCAACTCTTATGAAAGACTTAAAATTACAGATCCAAGAAGTGCAGCGTACCCCAAAGAGAATAGATCCAAATACACATAATCCAAGACACTTACTAATCAGAATGTCAGAGGTCAAAGAGAAAGAGAATTTTGAAAGCAGCAAGAGAAAAGCAATCCATTACATACAAGGGAAGCTGAATAAGACTATGTGTAGATTTCTCAGCAGAAACCATGGAGGTGAGAAGACAGCAGGATGATATATTTAAATTACGAAAAGAGAAAAACTGCCAACCGGAATTCTATATCCAGTAAAATTGTTCTTCAAAAATGAGGGAGAAATTAAAATATTTTCAGACAAAAAATCACTGAATTTGTGACCAAGAGACTGGCTCTGCAAGAAATACTAAAGGGAGCACTCGAGGCAGATATGAAAAGACAGGAGAGAGAGGTGTGGAGAAGAGTGTAGAAAGGAAGACTAATCAGTAAAGGTAAAAAGAAGAAAAATTAGATATGACATAAAATCCAAAAGGCAAAATGGTAGAATAAAGTACTACCTGTACAGTAATAACACTAAATGTTAATGGATTAAATTCCCCAGTCAAAAGATACAGACTGGCAGAATGGATTAAAACCAGAACCCATCTATATGCTGTCTGCAGGAGACACATCTTAGACCCAAGAATAAACATAGGTTGAAAGTGCAAGGTTGGGAAAAGCTATTTCACGCAAATAACAATCAGAAAAGAGCAGCAGTAGCTATAATAATATCCAACAAATTAGACTTCAAATGTAAAACACTTAAAAGAGACAAAGCAGGACACTATGTATTAATAAAAGGAACAATTCAACAAGAAGACATAACAATCATAAATATTTATGCACTGAACCAGAATGCTCAAAAATACATGCGGCAAACACTGAAAAGAGAAATAGACACATCTACCATAATAGTTGGAGACCTCAATTCCCCACTCTCATCAATGGACAGAACATCTAGACAGAGGATCAATAAAGAAACAGAGAATTTGAATAACACAATAAATGAGCTAGACTTAACAGACTTTTATAGAACATTACATCCCACAACAGCAGGATACGCCTTTTCCTCAAGTACTCATGGATCATTCTCAAGGATAGACCATATGCTGGGTCACAAAGCAAATCTCAATAAATTTTAAAAGATTGAAATCATACAAAACACTTTCTCAGATCATAAAAGAATGAAGCTGGAAATCAATAATAGGCAGGGTGCCAGAAAATTCACAAATATGTGGAGGCTCAACAACACACTCTCAAACAACCAGTGGGTCAAGGAAGAAATTACAAGAGAAATCAGTAAATATCTCGAGGCAAATGAAAATGAAAACACAACATAACAAAACTTACGGGATGTAACAAAGGCAGTGCTAAGAGAGAAATTTATTGCCCTAAATGCCTATATCAAAAAAGAAGAAAGGGCAAAATTTGAGGAATTAACTGTCCACTTGGAAGAACTAGAGAAAAAATAGCAAATTAATCCCAAAGCCAACAAAAGGAAAGAAATAATGAAGATTAGAGCAGAAATAAATGAAATTGAGAACATGAAAACGATTGAGAAAATCAACAAAACCAGACGCTGGTTCTATGAGAAAATCAGTAAGATTGATGGACCCTTAGCAAGGCTGACAAAAAGGAAAAGAAAGAAGTTGCAAATAAATAAGATCAGAAATGGAAAAGGAGACATAACCACTGACCCCACAGAAATAAAGGAAGTAATGACAGGATACTATGAACAACTTTATGCTAATAAACACGACAATGTAGACAAAATGGACAACTTCCTAGAAAGGCATGAACAACCGACTTTGACTCAAGAACAAGCAGACGACCTCAACAAAACAATCTTAAGTAAAGAAATTAAATCAGTCATTAAGAAGCTCCCCAAAAAGAAAAGTCCAGGACCAGATGGCTTCATGGGTGAATTCTACCAAACATTCCAGAAAGAATTAATACCAATCCTGCTCAAAGTCTTCAAAAAATTGAGGAGGGAAAGCTACCTAACTCATTCTACAAAGCCAACATCACCCTCATACCAAAGACAGACAAAGATATTACAAAAAAACAAAACTACAGATCAATGCTTCTAATGAATATAGATGCAAAAATCCTCAACAAAATTCTAGCCAATCGAATCCAGCAACACATTAAAAGAATTATACATCATGACCAAGTAGGATTCATCCCAGGTATGCAAAGATGTATCAACATAAGAAAATCAATTAATGTAATACACCATATCAACAAATCAAAGCAGAAAACCACATGATCATCTCAATAGATGCAGAAAAGGCATTTGACAAAATTCAACATCTTTTCTTGTTGAAAACACTTCAAAGGATAGGAATAGAAGGGAACTTCCTCAAAATGATAAAGGGAATATATCAAAAACCCACATCTAACATCATCCTCAATGGGGAAAAACTGAAAACTTTCCCCCTAAGATCAGGAACAAGACAAGGATGTTCACTATCACCACTGTTATTCAACATCATGTTGGAAGTTCTAGCCAGAGCAATTAGACAAGAAAAAGAAATACAAGGCATCAAAATTGGAAAGGAAGAAGTAAAACACTCACTGTTTGCAGATGATATGATACTATATGTCAAAAACTCCAAAAATTCCACAGCAAAACTACTAGAGCTAATAAATGAGTACAGCAAAGTGGCAGGTTACAAGATCAACATTCAAAAATCTGTAGTGTTTCTATACACTAGTAATGAATATCTGAGGGGGAAATCAAGAAAAGAATTCCATTTACAATTGCAACCAAAAGAATAAAATATTTAGGAATAAATTTAACTAAAGAGACAAAGACCTATACAAAGAAAACTACAAGAAATTGTTAAAAGAAATCACAGAAGACCTAAATAGATGGAAGTGCATACCGTGTTCATGGATTGGAAGACTAAATATAGTTAAGATGTCAATTCTACCTAAATTGATTTACAGATTCAATGCAATACCAATTAAAATCCCAACAACTTACTTTTCGGAAACAGAAAAACTAATAACCAAATTTATCTGGAAGGGCAGTGTGCCCCGAATAGCTAAAAATATCCTGAGGAAAAAAAAATGAAGTCGGAGGTCTCACACTACCTGACTTTAAGGCATATTATGAAGCTACAGTGGTCAAAACAGCATGGTACTGGCATAAAGATAGATATACTGACCAATGGAATAGAATAGAGTGTTCAGATATAGACTCTCTCATCTATGGACAATTGATCTTCGATAAGGCAGTCAAGCCAACTCACCTGGGACAGAACAGTCTCTTCAATAAATGGTGCCTAGAGAACTGGATATCCATATGCAAAAGAATGAAAGAGGACCCGTATCTCACACCCTATACAAAAATTAACTCAAAATGGATCAAAGACCTAAACATTAGATCTAAGACCATAAAACTGTTAGAAAAAAATGTAGGGAAATATCTTATAAATCTTATACTAGGAGGCTGTTTTCTAGGCCTTCCATCCAAAACAATAGCATTGAAGAAAGAAAGAAATGGGAACTCCTCAAAATTAAACACTTTTGTACATCAAAGAATATTGTCAAGAAAGTAAAAAGACAGCCTACACAATGGGAAACAATATTTGGAAATGATATATTGGATAAAGGTCTAGTATCCAGAATTTATAAAGAGATTGTTCAACTCAACAACACAAAGACAGCCAATCCAATTACAAAATGGGCAATAGACTTGAACAGACACTTCTCAGAAGAGGAAATACAAATGACCAAAAGGCATGTGAAGAGATGCTCAAGTTCCATGGCTATTAGAGAAATGCAAACCAAAACCACAATGAGATATCATCTCACAACCACCAGAATGGCCATTATCAATACAACAGAAAATGACAAATGCTGGAGAGGATGTGGAGAAAGAAGCACACTTATCCACTGTTGGTGGGAATGTCAAATGGTACAACCGCTGTGGAAGGCAGATTGGCGGTTCCTCAAAAAGCTGAATATAGAATTGCCATATTGCCCAATAATACCATTGCTAGGTATTTACTCAGAGGACATGAGGGCAAGGACACAAATGGATATTTGCACACCAATGTTTATAGTAGCTTTATTTACAATTGCGAAGAGATGGAAACAGCCAAAATGTCCTTCAACAGACGAGTGGCTAAACAAACCGTGGTATATATATACAATGGAATATTATGCCGCCATAAGGCAGAATAAATTTATGAAGACTGTAACATCATGGATGGACCTTAAGGACATTATGCTGAGTGAGATTAGCCAGAAACAAAAGGACAAATACTGTATGGTCTCACTGATATGAACTGACATTAGTGAATAAACTTGGAGAATTTCCTTGGTAACAGAGACCATCAAGACGTAGAAATAGGCCAAGATATTGGGTAATTGGAGCTGAAGGGATACAGATTGTGCAACAGAACTGAATGTAAAAACTCAGAAATGGACAACACAATACTACCTAACTGCAATGCAATTATGTTAAAACACTGAATGAAGCTGAATGTGAGAATGATAGAGGGAGGAGGGCTGGGGGGCACAAATTAAATCAGAAAGAAAGATAGATAATAAAGACTGAGATGGTAATCTAGGAATGCCTAGAATGTATAACGATAGTGACTAAACGTACAAATTTAAAAAATGCTTTTGCATGAGGAAGAACAAAAGAATGTCATTACTGCAGGGTGATGAAAATAGATGGTAATTAATATTCTAAAATTTTACCTTATGTGTAATACTAAAGCAAAAAAAATGTTTATTTGGTACAAAATTTGTATTTTGACTAGTGCATTCCCTAATATAACTTATGTAGACAGCTTGGTTGGGCACCTTGAGTACATGGAACCTTGGGTGGTACATGGGATTTTGTTGGTTTGTCCAAAGTGATGCCCCGATGGATCCCGGAGTGATTTGAACAGTGAATAAGGAAGTGTTTGCAGGGTCCCCTTTGGCGAATGATGAGAAGGGGAAAAAATTCAACTTCCCCAAGTTGAATTCTTGATATTCTTACAAGCAGTGCAGACAATCAAAGCTGTGGGCTGAGTCCCCAGTCTTGGGGTTCGTTCATATGAAACTTGACCCCATGGGGGATAGGTCAAGCCTACTTGGGATTGGGTTTAGGAGTCACCCCCAAGAGACCTTCTTTTGTTACTCAGATGTGGTCTCTCTCTCCGGCCGGCACGGCAAGCAAACTCACCGCCCTCGCCCTGTCTACATGGGACATGACTCCCAAGGGTGTGGACCTTCCTGGCAACGTGGGACAGAGGTCCTGGAATGGGCTGGGACTCAGCATCAAGGGATTGAGAGAAACTCTGGAATGAGTTGAGACTCAGCATTGGAGGATTTAGAGGACCTTCTTGATGGGCAGGTGGGGAGGAGTGAAGTGAGACAAAATAAAGTGTCAATGGCTGAGAGATTCCAAACAGAGTCAAGAGGTTATCTTGGAGGTTACTCTTACACATTAAATAGATATCACCTTGTTAGTCAAGATGTAATGGAGAGGCTGGAGGGAACTGCCTGAAAATGTAGAGCTGTGTTCCAGTAGCCATGTTTCTTGAAGATGATTGTATAATGATATAGCTTTCACGGTGTGATGCTGTGATTGTGAAAACCTTGTGTCTTATGCTCCTTTTATCTACCTTATCAACAGATGAGTAAAACATATGGAATACAGATGAATAATAGGGGGAACAAATGTTAAAATAAATTTAGAGTGGAATGCTGGTGATCAGTGAGGGGGAGGGGTGGGAGGTATGGTATGTATGAATTTTTTTCTGTTTTCTTTTTATTTCTTTTTCTGAATAGATGCAAATGTTCCAAGAAATGATCACGATGATGAATATGCAAGTACGTGATGATATTGTGAATTACTGATTAAATATGTAGAAAGGAATGATGAAAAATTACTAATGTTTGTGTTTGGGGTTTTTTTCGGTATTGAAAAAAAATTAATTAAAAAAAAGAAAAAGAAAATAAAAATAAAAAAAAAGAAGTGCAAACTAAACCCAAAGCTAGTCGAAGGAACAAAATAGTAAAGATTAGAGCAAAGATAAATAGAAGAGAAAAAGAAAGAATAGACAAAACCAAAAGTTGGCTTAAAAAAAAAGTTCAATAAAATCAACAAATCTTTAGCCAGATTGATAAAGAAAAATAGAGAGGACACAAATAATTAAAATCAGGAAGGAAAGTGGGTCATTATTACCAACCTTACACAAATAAAAAGAATTATAAAAGGGGACTATGAACAATTACATGACAACAAATTATAAAACCTAGAACAAAAGGACAAATGTGGACAAATGGAAATATACAAATTACCTAATCTAAAGCAAAAAGAAATAGGAAATCTCAACAGACCTAAATGAAGTAAAGATATTCAGTCAGAAAGAACTAGAAAACCTCACCAAACCTATAACTGGTAGAGTTTAGTCAGTAATTTTAAAACTCCCAGCAAAGAAAGGTCAAAGAGTGGGTCGTTTCACTGATGAATTCTACCAGATATTTAAAGTGCCAATCATTCTCAAACTCTTCCAAAAAGTAAAACAGGGAGGATTACTTCCTAAGTCATTTGATGGGCCCAGCATTTTCCAGATACCAAAGCTAGATAAAGAGAGCACAAGAAAGGAAAATTACTGACCAATATCCCTTATGAATATAACATAAAGATCCTCAACAAAATACCGGCAAAAACTGAATTCAACAGTATAGTAAAAGGATTATGCACCATGACCAAGAGGGGTTTATTCCAGGAATACAGAATGGTCCAATATAAGAACCTCAATCAATGTAATATACCATATTAATAGAGGGAAGGAGGAAAAAACACGCGCTCCTTAATTGATGCAGAAAAGGCATTTGACAAAATCCAACATCCTTCGTGAAGAAATACTCAAAACTAGGAATTGATGGATACTTTCTCAACCTGATAAAAGGCATTTATAAAAAGCTACAGCAAATATCATACTCGATGGCTGGAGGGAAGTACCTGAAACTGTTGAGCTGTTTTCCAACAGCTTGATTCTTGAAGCCTTGATTCTTGAAGATGACTGTATAAAGATATAAGTTTTACAATGTGACTGTGGGATTGTGAAAGCCTCGTGTCTGTTGCTCCTTTTATCCAGGGTATGGGCAGATGCATAAAAAATGAGAGGGAGGGGTAAGAGATATGGTGTGTATGAGTTTTTTCTTTTTTCTTTTTATTTCTTTTTCTGGAGTGATACAAATGTGCTAAAAAATGATCATGGTAATGAATACAAAACTATGTGATAATATTGGGAGGCATTTATTGTGCACCAGATATGGAATGTTTGCATGTGAAGATTTATCAATAAAAGTATTAAGCATCTATACGGCATACTCAGTTGTGAAAGGTTGAAGGCTTTCCCCCTAAGATTGGGAACAAGACAAGGATGCCCACTGTCACCATTGTGACAAAGATGGAGGACTCACACTTCCTGGTTTCACAATTTACTACAAAACTATAGTAACTAAAACGGTGGTTTGGAATTCCGGGAAGATGGCCGAATGGAGTGGCTCAGGATTGTCCCTTCTCCAGAGGGGTTGGAGAAGGGACAGGGGGCGACTGGGGCAGTGATTGAGGAGTGCAGCTCACCTGGGAGAGCCTTCTGCACCACATGGGGCAGCCCTGGTTGCAAAGGCCGAGGAACTGAGACGCAGAGGGCTGGGGCCTGGGGTGGAGGTGTGGAGCCCACAGGAGTGCATGGAAGGGAACCGGGACTGGGAAGCGGGCCAGGCCACATTCCTTGGGTGCGCTACCCTCACCAGTGCAGCCCTGTGGCCAGTGACTCGTCCCACACCCCGCGCACCCGAACCCCGTCACCCACTCCCATTCCCTGCACTCCAGGCACCCCTACCTCACCAGCCCTCAGTGCATGTACCTGCCCTCCACCCCCACCCCAAGTGCAGCCCAACCCACCTCTCCTGTACCCCTCCCAAGCACTGCCTCCCCCTCCCTGTTCCTGGCACACTGTTGCCAGTACATGAATGCTGTGGGCACTCACCTCCATACCTAGGCTACCCCTGCCCCCC
>PVIY010057797.1:0-12700 GCA_004026745.1 Myrmecophaga tridactyla
AGGCTACTGGAACACAACTCTACAGTTTCAGGTACTTCCCTCTAGCCACTCCAATACACCAGAAACTAAAAAGAAAATGGCCTCCAGGATAACCTCTCAACTCTGTTTGAAATCTCTCAGCCACTGAAACTTTATTTTGTCTCATTTCTCTCCCTTTTCCCCTTTTTGGTTGAGAAGGTTTTCTCAATCCCTTGATGCCAGCTCATTCCAGGATTTCTGTTCCACGTTGCCAGGGAGGTTTACACCCCTGGGAATCATGTCCCACAGAGAGGGAGGAGGGCAGTGAATTCACTCGCCCTGTCGGCTTAGAGAGACAGAGACCACATCCGAGCAACAAGAGAGGATATCCGGGGGATGACTTTTAGGCCTAATTTTAAGTAGGCTTAGCCTATCCTTTGCAGGAATAAGTTTCATACGGATGAACCCCAAGATTGAGGACTCAGCCTGTTGATTTGGTTGTCCCCACTGTTTAGGAGAATATCAGAAAGTCTCCAAATAAGGAAGTTGAATATTTCCCCCTTTCTCCCCATTCCCCCAAGGGGACTTTGCAAATACTTTATTTACTGTCCAAATCACTCTGGGGTTTATCAGGGCATCACACTAACCTGGACAAAGCAACAAAATCTCATGCCCTATTCAAGTTCTAGGTACTTAAACTGACTATACAAATTAAATTAGGAAACATCCGAAATATCAGTTTTGCACCAAATAAACATCTCTCCCTTTAGTCTCACACAGAAGTTGAAATTTTAAAATATGGACGATATCATCCTTTACCCAGTCTTCTGATATACCTTCGTCCTATCCAGATCAGCTTCAGTCATATCTCTATTTAATGCCTGATCATTTTTTCAACTTTTTAAACAGTTACTATATGGGGGACTGCTGATTCTCATAGCTTCAGAGCTCTAACTCTGAGTCTCAGATCACAAAAATACCCAAAGTTTGGGGGAACAACCATTTTAAAACAGCTCAGTATCTCAAAATTTAGAATTAACAGTTACAATGCATAAATATATGTGACTGCTGTAGGAGCTTTCAATCTAGGACCCTTTATTTTTATGCATTCTTGATAGAACAGTTCTAATTTTCCCCAAGGCAATCTTCTGGCTGAATTAGGAGGATAGGGAAGGATGAGCAGGAAAAACAAAACAAAACAAAACGTATTGATGAATATTTTCTCTTTTGGGTGGTACCAGCGCTTGGGCAGGGCAGTAAAGATCTCCTATGTTTCTTAGTATAATAATGGGCAAGTCTTTTCCTGCAAAGGCAAAAACAATATGCTGTCTCCGTGGCATTCATCAGGTGTCTCTGAAAAGTGGAATAAAATAGACCTGGGGCACTTGAAGTCCATGATCCTTGCTTGAGCAAATTTATGGGTGTGTGCTGTTTATGAAATGGGGAAGCTGGGAGAGAAGAGGCAGAGAGTGGAGGCAGACACTCAACCAGAGAAACAGGATGAGAACCTGGAGAGCTTAGTATCACAGATGTTACAGCAGATACCAACATCAAATTTAAAATGTATGTGGTGGGTTGAGAGAAAACCATTGCCTTTTATATAATAGGTTATATGTGTATATATATATATATATATATGTTCATTATAACGGGTTAATAATGAAAAATATAAAGAACACTAAAAGAAATAGGAAAATGATAAACAATCCTACAGAAAATTGGGCAACTGATATGTAAAGGTGATTTGCAGAAAAAGAGTACCAAATTTCTAGTAAAGGTATGAAAAGGTGTTCAATGTCCTCAGAAATTAGAAAAGTACAAATTAAAACAACACTGAGATGCCTTTTTACTGTGCCCGTCAACTTTGCAAAAAATGAAAAATATTATTAATATACAAAGCTAGCAAGTATGTGAGGAAACTCCCTCTACAACTACTGGTTGGAGTATGATTATTTGGAGGACAGTTCAGCAGTGCATGATCGAATAAGAATGAAAAGGCTCATGCTCTACAATGTGGTAATTCCAGTTCTTTCTGGCAATCCTGGAGATATTTATGCTTATTCGTAAATGAATGCTCTTTGCAGCACTTCTGTTAACTGCAAAACCCTGACAAATCCATCATGTCCATTGATGGGGAATGGATACCTACTTTGGAATGTCTTTTCTCAGGGAGGATTCACAGTGGAGCTAATGAAGCTTAATCTGCTGGGTCTCTCACTTCCATCACCCGCTTCCAAGAACCAGGGAAGGACTCTAGCAATTTCTATATGTAATTTTGTATTATTTTACTTAAAGAGGTTTTCCCCAAACATATAAACTTCAGGACCCATAAAATTGGAATCCATCCCTGTCATACTGTATAAAACATGGCAACAGTTAAAAAAGAAATGGGGCAGATGACAAGAGAGTGGAGAATTTCACCCAGTGCAGCAGAGAGAGACAGAAAGCAGTGAGTATTTTTCTCCTCCAGAAGTTCCTGGTGACCTGTTCCCACGGGGTGGTGGGAAAGAGTCGGCAGTCTCTGGGGAAGCGCCGTGAGGAAGTGGGTACCTTGAGTGTGGACAGTCCTTTCCAGAAACCTGGCTTCCGAAGGGCTGCAGAGAAAGATGAGCTATAGCAGGAAGTCGCTTGAGTGAGGGTATTTTAAAGATGGGAGAGGTTTGAATCTCTCTGGCAAGGAAGAGGAGACTGGCAGTGCTGAGAGTTGAAGCTGAGTAACAGCAATGCAGAAAATCTTTGTCATTTTGGCTGCCCAGCCTCCCAACACCCTTCCAATTTGTGGGATTACTTCAAGCCCACACTGCCCGTCACAGAAGCTGACATGGATTAAACATCATACTCTCCCACCCAGGGCTGCCACATGGGCATGTGACCCAGGCTGGGCTGGCCCAAGGGTGGTCTAGGAGCCCAGGAGTGGGCAGTGTGTGTCCCAAGGGCAGCTGGTCTCACAGATGTGATGAGTGTTCAGCGGGGGCATTGCTAGCCGACTGCTCCTGCGGCTTGGTTTTGCCTCCTCTTTGCCCCTCTTGATTCCGACCTGTTTTCTAAGCTGCTCCTGCCATTCTGGGAGCCATCTGAGAGCTTACTCATAAATCCCTTTCCTGCACAAGTTTGCCAGTTTGTTTCTGCTCTTTGCCACCAGGACTCCGACTGGTACAAGTGGCTTTCCCCAATTTTCAGGAATATTTAACGTAATGGACAGAATTCCTCCCAACCTAATGTTTTTCTCCCATATGTTTTTTTTTCCTGAAATCTTTGGTGCCGCTATCACTCGCTTCAACTGGTGATTTCATAAAAGATGGTATTTGACTTTGCACGAAAGGAACAGGTTTATTTATTGTAGGTTCAGTACATTCCTTGATCCTTGTGCTCTGCCGAGAGCACCAGGCCATCCAGGAGCCCAGGCCCCTAAAATTCTGAGTATCCCTGTGCAACCCCTCTCCATTGTGAGAAAACCCCCCAAAGAGGAAGAATTTCAGAACACTTGACCACTTCGAGATTTTGATCCTTGTATGAGACGTAAAGTGATAGATTGGAAAAAGTGTGAGCTCTGGCCTCAGGAATCTGCATTCACGTCTCAGCTTGCCTTTAACCGTGTGTCCTTAGGCAGCCTCTTAAACACTCTGAGTCCCAAGGCCTTCATTTGGAGAGGGGAGTAATAGTGCTCTACAGTTGGGCAATTGACCTTGGCTGTCACACCACAGTCCCCTCTGAAGGAAGCAGTCAGAAGCAGATCTTATCAAAAGTGGTGCTTTATTTCATGGGCTCTGAGAAAGGCAGATGAAGGGGGGTCAGCGCCTGTGGCAAAGGCAGCCTTCTCCAGAGGCCAGTGTCCCGTGAGCTGGGCAAGTGCCAAGGCCTTGCCCAACCAAGGAGGTGACTCAACTAGTCACCCAAGCTACTGTCACAGACAGGTGACGTTGGAGGCTTACGCAGAGATTCGGGCAGTAGAGTGACCAAGAAACCCAGAGAAGCATAGGGACTCAAGTCGAAAGTAAAAGTCCAGTGCAATAGAAGCTGCGAGTATGCAGAAGTCTAGAGGACCAGGGACAGGGGTTGGAGGTGGTTGTCACAGAAGCTGTCTGTGCCTTGACCATCACTGCTTAGGTCTTTCTGGGCTCAGCTGCAGTTTCAGGAGACTGCTACCTGTCCTCATTCAGCTTTCTATCTCTCATGCCCTCATCTCCCTGCTTCTCAGTCTGAGCATTTTCTCTGGAACTGTGAGAGCTTGCTTAGCCCTTTGTGCAGGGCAGCCCAGGAGCACTCCAGGGTCATGGGATCAGTGGACAATTCCTGTGGCTCAGGCCACAGTTCTGCATGGTTGCTCAGCTGGCCCCAAATAGGACGGAGTCCCGGGTGCCCATAGAGTAACCCATGCATTGGCTTTTCTCACTTCCCTGTCTCACTTTCCTTCTCCCTCAGCATGCTTCCTGGAATCTCCTCCAAAATAAATTCCCAAATCCTTATCTCAGGGTCATCTTTGGGAGAAGTACATTACCAAGACAGTAGCATTAGTTCTTGAATAGCAGTGGGTACTTCTGCGGGGCAAATGATGAGGGCCTCTTGCCTCCTGAACAACTTTCCGGTCTCCCCAAGGCTGGATGGTGCCAAGGAGAAGGATTTCCCAATGCAACTGAGGGAACCTGAATGAGTCTCTCTCTGGTCTTTTCACTTTAAAGAGTCTACTTCGAGAATAGCTACCCTTTGTGAAGCATTTACTCTGTGTTGGACTCTGTGCCAGGCGCTTCACATGCATTAGTTCTCATTTTCATGACAACTTGCAAGGGAGGTAATATCCTCTTTTTAAAAAGGTACTGCTTGGGCGGTACAATTGGCTCAGTGGCAGAATTCTAGACTGCTATACCAGAGACCCAGGTTTGATTCCCAGAGCCTGTCCATGCCAAAAAAAAAAAAAAAAAAAAAAAAAAGAGGAGCTCACTCACGCTCTCTAAGCCCAACTCTGCAAGTGAAATCATTGCCTTCCCCCCTATGTGGGACATGACATCCAGGGGTGAAAGTCTCCCTAGAGGTATAGGAGATGACTCCCAGGGATGAGTCCAGCCCTGACACTATAGGATTAACAATTTCATCCTGACCAAAAGGGGGAAAATAAATGTAACAAATAAAGTATCAGTGGCAGGGAGAGTTCAAATAGAGTTGAGAGGCTACTCTGCAGATCACTCTTATGCAAGCTTCACTTGGACATTGCTACCTATCGTAACTTGCCAACCCCCAACCAAAACCATTCCAGCCAATTCTAAAGAACACCTAGGGCAGTATATAAGATTCTACAAAGGTTCCATGTGCTAGGGTAACTTTCCAGAAACCTACAACCTCCAGATGGGTCCCTGGACCAGATAAGTCCTGAAACCTAGAGGGCCCAGTCTCTCCAGAACATCAGCTAGTTCCATCTCCCTACCCCATTAACTGACAGCTCCTCCCAACATGAACAATTTAGAATACGCATAACCCAAATACCCCTAAAGAGTGGGAGGAAGATCAAAGATGGTAGTGGAGTTATACGAGAAGGTTGGGTTTACCAAACGAATATGATTGCTGAATCATTAAATTGAGATTTCTTAGTCTTCAGTATCTTAGAGCAGCTAGAAGTAAAAACTTAAAATTGTGGAATTGCAACCCATCCCAAACTCTGAAATCTGTTATTCAACTAATTGTTGTGCTGTGCTTTGCAATTTATTGCTTTTCAGTATATATGTTATTTTTCACAAAAAATTAAAAAGTTGATTGTGATGATAACAAAATATTTACTCCTTCTAGCCTCCTATGTTCTGGAGCAGCTAGAAGGAAAAATCTGAGAGGATGGTATGGTAGCTCATGACAGACTGGGATCTGTCCTGTAACTACTTGTTGCAGAGTGCTTTGAAAACTATTGCTTTTTTTCTTTCTTTGCTTTGCATATGTTATATTATATAATAAAAAAGTTTTTAAAAAATGAGGGGCTCAAAAAAAAAAGAGGGGCTCACCAATGAATGGAGGGAGCCAAAGAGTACAGTGACTGAGAAGCCGAAAAGCTTCCATATATGATGGAATATTGTGCGGCTTCAAAAGGAAGGACGTCAAGAGGCACATAATGAACTGAATGAAACTTGGGGCCAATGTGTTGTGCAAAATAAGCCAGAAACAAAAGAACAAATATGCTTTATGGTCTCTTTCAGAAACTACTTATAAGAAAATTGGAGCCTAGATTGTAAAGTCTAATAGCAACCATACTTATTCTGAAGCTGTAAGTGTATTTCTAGATTCTGAGACACTGAGCTATATGTGTATCAGGTGGTATTTCCCTCGAACTTTGAGTAACTCTGTAACACCTAAGATTCAGAGCTGGAGTTCTGAAGTTCTGAGAGTCACCATAGATATACACAATAAGTGTTAAATTAAAAAAAAAAAGATCAGGCTTCAATTAGAGATTAAAATGAAGCTGATCTGGTTGGGACTAAGGTAAATCAGAATACAGGGTGAAAGATGATAGTGTGTGTACTCCATAGCTTCCCCTACTGTATGAGACCAAAGGTAGAGTAGTTTATTGTGTCTAGAACCTAAATTTTCTGTAACACAATCTAAATCAGCCTGTCTGTACAGCTCATTTAAAAAAATATTTTTACTGAGAAATCTTCACACACATACAGCAAATACATGGTGTACAATCCATGTTCACAATATCATCACATAGTTGTGTTTTCATCACCATGATAATTTTTAGCACATTTGCATGACTCCAGAAAAAAAATAAAGAGAAAAAACTCATGCATCCCATACCCCTTACCCCTCCTTTCATTGACCACTAGTATTTCAATCTATCCAATTAATTTTACCCTTTATCCCCCTATTATTTATATATCTTTTATCCATATTTTTATACTCAACCATACCCTGGATAAAAAGGAGCAAGAGACACAAGGTTTTCACAATCACAGTCACATCATAAAAGTTGAATCATTATATAATCAACTTCAAGAATCAAGGCTAGTGGAATACAGTTCAATAGTTTCAAGTACTTCCTTCTAGCACTCCAACACATTATATATATATATATATATATATATAATGCTTAAGAATAACCTCCAGGATAACCTCTTGACTCTGAAATCTCTCAACCACTGAGACTTTTTTTTGTCTCATTTCTTTCTTCCCCCTTTTGGTCAAGAAGGCTTTCTCAATCCCATGATGTCAGTTCCCAGCTCATCCTGGGACTTCTGTCCCATGTTGTTAGAGAGATTTGCACCCCTGGGAGTCATGTCTCATGTAAGGGGGGTGGGGCAGTGAGTTCACCTGCTGAGCTGGCTTAGAGAGAGAGAGAAAGGCCACATCTGAGTAACAAAGGAGGTTCTCTGGGGATGACTCTTAGGCATAATTTTAAGTAGGCTTAGCCTATCCTTTGCAGGAGTAAATTTCAAAGCACTGCACCACAATTAGTTGTAGAACATATTTCAATGTTTGACATGGGGTACAATTCCACAATTTTAGAGTTTTGTTTCTAGCTGCTCTAAGATACTGGAGACTAAAAGAGGTATCAATTTAATGATTCAGCATTCATATTCACTTGTTAAATCCTCTCTTCTCTGTATAACTCCATCATCACCTTTGATCTTTCCCTCCCTTTCTTTACGGGTGTCTGGGCTATGGCCATTCTAACTTTTTCATGTTGGAAGGGTCTGTCACTAATGTGGGGTAGGGAGATGGAATTATCAGATGCTCTGGAGGGTCTGGGCCCTCTAGGTTTAAGGAGTTATCTGGTCCAGGGACCCATTGGAGGTTGTAGATTTCTGGAAAGTTACTCTAGTTCATGGAACCCTTGTAGAATCTTAGACATTGCCTTAAGTGCTCTTTAGGATTGGCTGGAATGGTTCTGGTTGGGATTTGAAAGGTTATGATAGGCAGCAAGGTCTAATAGAAGCTTGCGTAAGAGCAACCTCCAGAGTAGTTTTCCCTGCCACTGATACTTTATTAGTTACACTTCTTTTCCCCCTTTTGGTCAGGGTGGAATTGTTGATCTTACGGAGCCAGGGCCAGATTCATCCCTGGGAGTCACCTCCCATGTTGCCAGGGGGAATGAATGTATTTTGCATTTGGAAAGAACATGTCTTTTTGGGGTCCAAAAGGTGGAATGTACCAATTTGAATCTGTTGTGTACCCCAGAAAAGCCAAGTTATTTAATCCTCATTTGTTATTGTTGGGTGGGAGGTTTTAAAATTGTTTCCATGGAGTTATGACTCACCCACATGGGGGTGGTAAATTTTGATTAGATGGTTTCCATGGAGATGTGTCTCCGCCCATTCAAGGTGGGGTTGCTTACTGGAGCCCTCTAAAAGGGAATCATTTTTGAAAAAGCTTTAGAGCCAAACAGCCACCAGAACCAATAGAGCCAACAGAAAGACAGAGCCCTGGGGAAGCCATTGAAAAGAAAGCTAGCAGATCTTGCCATGTGCTTTTCGAGCTGACAGAGAAACCCTGAACATCACTGGCCTTCTTGAACAAAAGGGCCTTTCCTTGGATGCCTTAGAATGGACATTTTTATAGCCTTGCTTTAATTTGAACATTTTCATGGCCTTAGAACTATAAACTAGCAACTTTATAAATTCCCCTTTTAAAAAGCTGTTCTGTTTTAGGAATATCTCATTCCAACAGCTTGCAAACTAAGACATCCCCCAAGGGGACTTTGCAATGTATAGCTCATTTAAACAACCCAAAATCCAGGGAGCCCAGAATGGGAATGAGGCCTTGTAATTCTGTATAGCGTAATGTAATATCTGGATTCATCCCAGACTATGGTGGTCTGATAATGAAAATGTATTGGTAGAGTCTCTTGAGGGACTGGAGAAAAAATATGGAACTATTAAACTTCCCCATTTGGAAAACCCTTGGTTTAATGTTCTCTTAAACATTAGAAACTCCCAAGAAAATAGGACAAACCCTTGATTTTGAGGTTTGCCCTTATGAAACTTACTTCTGTAGTGGAAAAGCCAAGCCTACCTATAGTTATGCCAAAGAGTTCCCAGGAAACCTCTTTAGTTGCTCAGATGTGGCCTCTCTCTGTAAGCCCAACTCTGCAAGCTCCACTCTGCATTATCCTCCCCCTCTATGTAGGAATGACATTCAGGGGTGAGAGTCTCACTGACAACATGGAACATGACTCCCAGGGATGAGTCTGGCCCTGGCACTGTGGTACTGATAATGCCTTCTGGACCAAAAGGGGGAAAAGAAAGGTAACAAAACAAGATATCAGTGGCTGGAGGCTACTCTAATGCAAGCTTCAGCTAGTTACTGCTAATGGCCATGTTTGCCAAACCCCAACCAACATCATGCTTACTAACCCAAAAGAATACTTAGGGTGATTATTAGGACTAATTTTAAGCAGACTTAACCTGTTCTTTGCAGGAGTAAGTTTCACAGGGACAAACCCCAAGACCAAGGGCTCGGCCTGTTAATTTGGTTGTTCCCACTGCTTGCAAGACTATCAGAAGTTCTCTAAATGGGGAAGTTGAATGTTTTCTCCTTTCTCCCTATTCCCCCAAGGGGACTTTGCAAATACTTCTTTATTCACTGTTTAAATCACTCTGGAATTTATCAGGGTATCACACTAACCTAGACAAACCAACAAAATCTTTTGCTGTATTCAAGATTCCATTTATTTATGGTGTTCAACTAAACTGACCATACATGTTAAATTAGGTAGTGCACTACCCAAAATATAAATTTTGCACCCAATAAACATCTCTCTCTTTAGTCTTACACCAAAGTTGAAGTTTTAAAATATGGATGGTATCATCCTTTACTAAGTCTTCTGATATACCTTAGTCCTATTCATATCAGCTTCATTCATATCTCTACTTGATGTCTGATCACTTTTTCAACTTTCTAAACAGTTCCTGTGTGGGGTACTGCTGACTTTCATAGTTTCAGAACTTTAACTCTTGAGTCTCAGGTGTCACATAAATATCCGAAGTTTCTGGGAAAGACCATGTCATATACAAACAGCTCAGTATCTCAGAATTTAGAATTAGCAGTTACACCTCCCGAATATATGTGACTGCTGTAAGAGCTTAGAATCTAGGACCCTTTTCAATAAGCTCCAACCTGATAACCCATGCTCTCAACTTTAGTTCATTGAATTTTTATATTATAGTTAGTCCATTTGAGTTAGGCATGATAATATTTGTCTTTTGTTTCTGACATTTCATTCAACATGCAGTCCTCAAGATTCATTCACCTAGTTGCATGCCTCACATCATTCCTTCTTGTGTCTGCTCAGTCGTCCATTGTATGTATATACCACAGTTCCTCCTATTCCACTTTTGATGCTGGGGCTGGCATTGACCTCAATGACCCCTTCGTCAAGCTCATTTCCTGGCATGACAATGAATTTGGCTAGAGCAACAGGGTGGTAGATTTTATGGTCTACATGGCATCCACAGAGTAAGAGTCCCTGGACCACCAGCTGCAGTGACAACATGAGAGGAAGAGAGGCTGTCAGCTACTGGGGAGTCCAGGCTCTAACTTGATCCCCCAACACTGAGATTCACCCATCTTCCACATCTTCCATCCCAGACCCCTGAATAAGGGGCGGGGCTAAGGGCCCTACCCTCTCACTTACCAACAATAAAGTACACCGTAAAAAAACAAGAACGGAGGGATGGAGGGTTTGATTCCTGGTCCATGCACTTCTTGAAAAACAAACAAAAATTCAACAAATAGTGCTGCAATAATGGGATACTCACATGGAAAAATAGTGAAATGTGACCCTACCATACAGCATACAAAAAAAAGAAAACCTAGATAAATTTAAAGGGAAAACAACATTACAGAATCAGAAAAAAATACTCCTATCTATCCAATCAGTTTAATAGTCTTCTTCATTGGACAACCAAATCCTGGTAGGCATGTGTCATGGTCAGGTTCATGTGTCAACTTGGCCAGGTGGTGGTGCCGGGTTGTCTAATTAGGCAAGCACTGGCCTATCTGTTGCTATGAGGATATTTCAAGGACTTAAATCATGATTACATCAGCTGCATCCACAGCTGATTGAGTTTGTAATCAGCTAAGGGTAGTGTCTTCTGCAATGAGTGATGCTTAATCCAATCACCAGAAGGCTTTTAAGGAGTGCTCAGAAAAGGCACTCTTCCTGCTTCAGCCAGTGAGCCTTTCCTGTGGAGTTTGTCCAGAACCTTCATCGGAGCTGCCAGCTTCACAGCCTGCCCTACAGATTTTGGACTGTTCCATTACCACGGTTGTCCAGTCAGCTGTCCTGAGAGTTCATTGAGGACCTTCATAGGAGTTGCCTGCTTGCAGCCTGCCCTACAGACCTTGGACTGTACATTCCCCTGGTTACGTGAGACAATTTTATAAATTTTGTATCTATGGATATCTCCTGCTGATTCTGTTTCTCCAGAGAACCCTGACTAATACAGCGTGGACAAAAGAAAAGCAAGGGCAACTCATTTTTATTCATTCCTTCCTTCATTTACTCAATCAGTACAGAGATGAGCAGGACCAAAACTGTTGCTGCTGTCCCAGACCTTCAGAACCAGAAGGACAGGGAGACAGCAAATAAGTAACGACATAAGTGACTGAATACATATACCTTCAATGGAATACCTTATATTGACTGAGATAATTTACACTGTGTTGAGTGCTAGGCAGAGAATAAAGTGGGCGATAAGAGTGAACTGAGTGACCATTTACAACAGAGTAGCAGGAGCATCGTAGGTGAGTTCTGAAACTTAAAGAGGCCACCTGGATATGTGGGGGCTGCTGCAGGCCAAGGCCATGGGTGATGACTTGGTCCAGTGTTGCTGGAGCTCTGTGAACACAGGAGGCAGTGACATTTTTAGATGAGGTCAGAGAGGAAGCAGGGGCCATTGCACCTGGGGATGTGTCGGCTGGTTCAATTTTATGTAAATAAAATCGGAAGGCAGGGGAGAGTTATGAAGTTGGGGATTACTACTTTTTTTTTTCTTTGATCCACTTTGAGTAAATTTTTTAAGAACTTTTTTTATTAATTAAAAAAATTAACAAAAAACATTAAGATATCATCCCATTCTACATATACAATCAGTAATTCTTAATATTATCACATAGTTCATATTCATCATTTCTTAGAACATTTGCATCAATTTAGAAAAAGAAATAAAAAGACAACAGAAAAAGAAATAAAACAATAAGAGAAAAAAAAGATTATACATACCATACCCCTTACCCCTCGCTTTCATTTACCACTAGCATTTCAAACTGAATTTATTTTAACATTTGTTCCCCCTATTATTTATTTTTATTCCATATGTTCTACTCTTTTGTTGATATAGTGGCTAAAAGGAGCATCAGACACAAGGTTTTCACATTCAGAGTCTCATTGTGAAAGCTATATCATTGTTCAATCATCATCAAGAAACATGGCTACTGGAACACAGCTCTACATTTTCAGGCAGTTCCCTCCAGCCTCTCCGCTACATCTTGAACAACAAGGTGATATCTACTTCATGCATAAGAATAACCTCCAGGATAACCTCTCGACTCTGTTTGGAGTCTCTCAGCCATTGACACTTAGTCTCATTTCGCTCTTCTTCCTTTGGTCAAGAAGGTTCTGTCAATCCCTTGATGTTGATTCTCAGCTCATTCTAGGGTTTTCCTCAGTCCCTTGATGCTGAGTCTCAGCTCATTCCAGGATCTCTGTCCCATGTTGCCAGGCAGGTCCACACCCCTGGGAGTCATGTCCCATGCAGAGAGG
>PVIY010057798.1:0-12721 GCA_004026745.1 Myrmecophaga tridactyla
TGGTCTCTCTCTTTTTTTCTTTCAACATTTTTTTATTAAGAAATATATATGCCGAAAAGTGATAAATTTCAAAGTAGAGTTTAACAAGTAGTTATAGAGCAAATTTCAAAGTATGATATAGGTTACAGTTCCGCAATTTCAGGTATTTCCTTCTAGCTGTTCTAAGACGCTAAAGACTAACAAATACCAACATGGTGATTCAGTAGCCACAGTCATTTGTTAAATCTTATCTTCTCTGATGCACCTCCTCCCTCTCACTTGCTCCTTCTTGCGGGAGGTCTCTTGCTGTCCTGGAAGGCTCTTGTGTTTATCAGTTAGCTGGGTAAAGGTCCCTAAGGCAGCAAGATTTTGCAATCTAGATGCCTTGGAAAGGAGCAAGCAGTCCACCCAAGAATGAAATTCCACGTGGCTTCGTAGACCAGATCATTAGGCTGAAACCAATTTAAAAAAAAAATGAACTGCCCGAGGGTATGTGTTGCAGTTTGTATTCCCAGGAGAACAGACTGCAAGGCAGCTTAATGTGTGAGGTCTTTATTGGGGTCGGCTCCCGTTTCGGGGGAGGGGCGCAAGCCCGAGTGGGCAGAGGGAGAGCAGAGCCATGAAGCAGGCCCATCAGGGGCTCCTACTGGCCCTATGGGGAGCCCAGCAGCAAGAGCGGCCCCCGTAGAGTTGGTCCAAGCTGACCTGAGATGGCCAGGCCTTTTACCCGCTTATGGCAGTTGTGGAGCTGGCGACCTCGGCCGAGGCGGCTCTCTGCAGCAGAGGCCATCCCAAAGGGGTGACTGCTGGAGGCTGTGTGCCGGCCACCTGCTCCTGGGGCAGCAGAGGCTGGAAGGGGGGACCTGGGCAGCACGCCTCAGTGTCCACCATGGCGTGGGTGGATGATTTGGCGTGGCCAAAGCACAGGAAAGGCAGCAAGTGGATTAACACCTGCAGTATCAGAGAAGGGAGGGGTGGAACCGAGGAGCATCTCTTTTACACCTTTTGATGGGGCAGAACTTCCAAGAAACATCTGGGGAAGCGGGGGTCCTGTATGGTACTGGTAAGAATGCGAGGTGGCAAATGACTTTTTAAAATAAAGCAGTTTGTCCAAGCCATTCAAACGTGCATCCCCTGGCAGTTCCAGGCAGCCAGCCCCAGGAAATAGTTGAAGTATGGACAGCCTTTCCTGCTGGAGGAATTGATGACAGCGTTAATGATGACAGCGAGCAATTGGAAGTCGCTGTGCAGCTGTCGAGAGCATCAGCAGCTTCCTCCTGGTGAACTGTTACGCAGCCATTTAAAAATAGGCAACAGGGGAGAAGGCTCGTGCCAGAACATTAAACAAAAGACGCAAAATTGGTGTACTTGGCCTATAAGTGCTAGATTTTAAACATAATCACTGGGGGGAGAAAAGATGAAGGGAAATGATGAAACACAGCTCCATTAAGAAAAGGGAGCTCTCTTTTTCTTTTCCTAAATCAGTTATGATATGCTTTTAATACTTGGGTAATGAAGGCAAAGTGTTACTTGCCCAAATACAGGATGCACATTTGATGGCACTTTATGGTAAAATTCGCTGGGGAGTTTCAATGGAACAGAAATGGCCCTGGCAAGTGGTGCCTGTCTGCATTAACAGAAAAGACTACAAAGAAAACATCCGTCTGACCCAGCTGGCATGGGCAGAAGCCGGGTGGCACCACGAGGGAGAGGCTGGGGGTCCCATTTCTGTTAGAAAAGCTTCTCCCCTTGACAGGGCAGGAAACTGAGGCTCAGCAAGGCTGGAACATCTCCCTACGGTCACTCAGCTGGGACAGCCCAAAGTGGAAGCCAGGTTTGCCAAGTCCCCACCCAAGACTCCTTCCACGCACTTCACTCAAAACTGATGAATTCTGAGAATTGTGAGGTTTTCAGGTCTAGCGCGGATTTGAGGTTTCGGTGTGCGCGCCTTTTCTGTTTGCAGAGGCGGTGTGTGGACTTGGTAAAACAATTAAGCAGACAGAAACACCTAAAGTGAAAAACGCCACGGCCCACTCCTCGGGTCACCACCAGTTTAGCGTCTACCCTTCCTGTGTCTTTTTTGCACCTGTGCTAATGGACCTTATCACTGGCTTTTTTGCAAGCTGTCCCTTGTGTTTCCACTTGGTTCCTTGGGCAGCTTCCTGCAGCTGCGTGGGGTTGGTTGGTTCATCGATCACATGTGTAGGTTAAAAGGGGCGGAGCAGTGAGGGGTGGATGTGTTTGTTCAGGGCACTTGGTCCAGCCCTCTGAGCCTGGATAGGAAATCCGGCAAGTTCCCCCCATTTGGAATTTGGGAAACACCCTTCCCCTCCCCAAAGTGCACAGATGGTCTCCTGCTGCCTTTGGAAAGACCCCTCCGGCATGGACTCAGCTTCCTTCTGTTTCAGGCTCCACAACAAAGCTGGCCCAGCCGGCCCTGCTTAGACAAGGGCGATGACACAGGCCACAGACCCCAGTGCACCTAATCAGTGCTCCAGGTGTGACACCTGTGCGGCTTCCTCCGCCACGGGACAGCCACGGCCGCCTGTGCCTCTGTGTCATGTGCTCCTGCCCCGGCAGACCCTGCCCGGTGGTCCTGCTTGTCCCCTCTGTCCCCCCTGTGTCCCCACCAGGCTCATGTCTGCCCTTCTGTGGTTTCTTATTTTGGTCCCCCTAGAAGCAGACCCTGAGACAAAGATTCGAGTGTAATCAGCTTATCTGGGAGGCAGTCCCTGGTGACACCCGTAAGGGGTGAGCAGTGAGTCTGAGGCATTGGAGGGTGCTTGTCAAGCCGTCCCCACTGTGAGCAGGCGAGCTGAGCCCCCTTGAGGAACTCTGACAGCCCCAGTGAGCTCAGCTGAACGATGAGGGGGCTTGGATACTGATCCACCACATCCCCCTCCTTGGTGCGTGTTAACTCCCCCGTACTTGCTGATTCAACTCCTGCAGGCATAGAGCCTTCAGGCAGAGTCAGGTGGGTGCAGCATCCACAACCTTCAGGGTGCCCGTTTCACCGAGGAAACTTGAGGCCTAAAGCTCAGGGCTGGGCTTCCATGTTTTAAAGGCAGTGACTGAGTATAGACAAAACCTTCTGGAACCTTCCCTCGGACTGAGAGTAGGCCTTGGCCCAGTGACGCTTCTTCCAGGGTCAGCCCCTTTCCTTCCAGTTCTACGGTCCCATGGGGGACAAGCACCCAGGTACTGTGCAAACCTTACCCCAGTTCTCGCTCCACCAGGTGCTGATAGAGCAAACCTGGGAGCCACTAGCTCTGCCACTTGCCAGCTACGGGTTATGGGCGCAAACTGGGCTGTGAGCCTTACTCCTGCATGTAAAAGCATCTGGCCACTCGAGGCCAGCTTAAGCTTCCTAAATCACAGCTCCCATCCCACCGCACTCCTCTCTAAAATCCCTCTGTGGATTCCACCAGCCCTAGTGGTAGAGGGCCAGCTGCTTAGCAAAGCCGTCAGCCTGCCGTGATCGGGCCATGGGCAACCCTGCTCCCCCCACCCTCCCTGTTCCACACTTGGGCTTCATCCTCCAGCCAAGACCAGTCTCTCCATTACCACCCCTGCCACACTGTCTGCTGGGAGTCCCTTTCTTTCACCCCACCCCACCCGTTTTTCTGAACTCAGGTATCCCCTCCTGCAGGAAGCTGCCCCATCCTCAGTCCCCCAAGGCCAGTAAAGGACCCCAAAGCACCCGCATGCGCCCACAGACCCTGACATCCATTGTGCCGCATCCTGCTGACGAGGGTCTAGGCATATCCTCTAGTGTATGAGTGCAAACCCAGACCCAAGAGGCCCCCCAGACCTTCACCCAACACAGCTCCACACCCCCACCTGCCTCTCACTCCAGCCCCTTACCCGGCTCTGCTTTTCTTCACGGCACCCCCACCGCCTGGCATGACGTCACCCAGGAGGTCAGGACTTGGTCTCGCTCCCCTCTGGGTCCTCAGTGTTTAGAGCAGGAGCTAGCCTGGAGGAGAAGGAGAGGTGGCCCTTGTTGGCACCCAGGCAGTGCCCACCAGATGCTGTAGGATACTTGATCCCTGAGCCTTACCATCTGCATGCACGTTGGGGAGAGTGGGCTTCCTGTAAGGAATGGGGGTCTCCGTTGCCATCTCGGAGTGGCCCTGCTGGCCTGCCGTGCCCCATCTCTGTCGGCCTGACGTGGGCAGCACAGGGCTCGGCAGATGAGGATCGTGGCTTCCCGGCACCCTCTGTTCTCTTTCAGACAAAGGCCCTGGCGAGGACCTGCGACCCGAGGAGAGGCCTGTGGAGGGTGAGTGCTGTCCACCTCCTCCTTTCCACCCACATACCTGCTCGCCCCGCAGCCCCTGGTCTCCCCTCGGGCTCTGAGTCTGTCTTCTCCCCACCCCTCTCTCTCTCCATCACCCCAGAGAAGGGGGTGGGGAGGGGTGGGGCGTCCCGTGGGCTCCCTGAGGGAGGAAGTGTGTAGAGACCTGCCTTAGCTGGTCAGAGGTGTAAGCAGCTCCCTCTGAGAAGGGAAACTGCAAAGCTTTATTTATGTTTTCTGTGCGTCTTACCTCTTTCCACAAAGGTGTTAAGGTTGGGGCCAGAGTCGAGTCTTCCCGAGCAATAGATCATAGGCCTAAAAGCACAAAATTGGCTCCATGGCTTAGGAAGAGACATGGTCAGGGAGACCCAGAAACACCGCTTTTAGGCCTATAATCTCTTTTGAAAGGAGTGGGGAGGACAGGAAGGAAAGTCAGGGTGGGAATGGATCTGATTCATCTCTGGAGTATCTGCCCCTAGGATGGGATGAGTGTGTTAGAGGAGAGATGTGTCACTTCCCCAATCCAGCCGAGCAGGGGAACCACACAGTATTAACAAATGTCCACTGCCACTTGGTAGTGGCATACTCAGTTTGCAGACCCAGAGTGCACTGACTAGTTAATAGGCACTTACTGAGCTGATCTTGAGTGGCATTCACCTAGAAAGGCCTGCAGTCTTCCCTAGGCCACAGAACCTTCCAGATCTCCATTTAGGCTTGATGGTGCCCTAGACCTGATTACACAGGCAGGCATCTGGGCCCTGGAATTGTGAACTTTTCTGGGGGTGCTATTTCTGGAGAAATATAGGTTACCCACCACCACTACCCCCAGCCTCCCCCATTCCAAGGTCCTACCCACAGGAGTGTCCTTGGTACCACTGCCACTGGGGAGGCTCAGCAAACTGCACTTTGCCTTCCAGACAGCCACGGCGATGCAATCCGACCCCTACGGAAGCAGGTGGAGCTGCTGTTTAACACACGCTATGGTGAGCAGGGAGCCAGACAGGGTCTAGGGACACCTTGGTCCTCCCTCCAGCTACCCTCCTTTCAGAACAACTTGGGGCCCCAGCCCCCCATTCCAGCTGCTCCCTGCACAGGGACAAGGGGAAAGAGAGGGATGGGAACCCACCTCAGGGTGGGAGGTGTTGGGGACGGCTGCTTGGCCCCTTCCTAGCCTGCCTGGAGTCTCTGCACCCCAGAGAATCCCCTACTGAACACTGCACCCAGCCTCTTCGGCCACCATGCTCACACTCATGTACTCACACTCATATTCACACTCATGCACGCAAATCATGTATATGTTCACACACTCGTGTGCACTCAGTTCCATGCACATATACTCGTGCATGCACTTACACTCATGCACATTCACACTCATACACACTAACATAACATACTCATACTTGCGCATACATGCTCATACACCTGTGTTCATTCTCATTCATTAACACACTCATGCACACTCACTGTCAATATACGCACACACACTCATGCTCACACTCAGCACACTCACACTCCTACATGCATTCTCGCACTCTCACACATTCATTCATGCACTCACACTTGTATACTCACATACACTCATGTACATGCACTCGTGTGCACACTCACACTCACACTTGCCCTCTCACACATAGTGCCTCTCCTGGGGTTGGAGAGGCCATCCCTCTCCCAGTCATGCTGGTGGTACTGACCACAGGGCCTTGTGGGCACCCTCATTCATGAGGGTCCACCAAGAGGACTTGCAGCAAGCACTTTTCCCCTCTGGAGTCCGGCACGGAGGAAGGGCAGGAATCAAAGAGGCTACCCCTATTAAGTGTGCAGTTTGCAGGCACAGGTTAGGTGCTTCCTTCGTGTTCTCTCCTCCCACCTCCCGAAACACCTGTGTCCTCACACGCATTTTACAAATGAGGATACTTGAGGCCTGGGAAAGTGGGGTAGCTTGTCTGAGGTCCCTCACTTCCCAAGTAGCAGGGCCTGGCCTGGACCTCAGATGTGTCCTAAACAGGTCATGCTGTTGGGTCACGCAGTGGGTTTGGGGGGTTATTCGTGGTCAGGGGTCCCTCCAGAGGGCCCTACAGGCAGCCCGGGGACAAGTGGGCTTGAGTGGAACCAGTGCCAAATCTCACTGGGGGTGCTGCCTTGGCCCGGGGGCGGCTGCCTGAGTGTGGACCTCGGGGTCACGCCGACTTGGCTTCCCGTCCCCGACTTTGCTGCTCTGTGGCCGTGAGACTTCGGGCAAGCTGTCTGACCTCTGAGCTCCTGGTGTCTTCCTGCAGACCAGGGGTAGCCGTGCTCTACTCTCAGGAAGGCCGACAGGGCCCAACCAAGTGCCGCCTCTGAAAGGGGCCCTGGCAGCCGCTTCCCCTGTGCAGGCCTGGGGTTGGGGTGGAGGCGCCTGGCCCTACAGCAGTCGTGTCTCTGCAGCCAAGGCCATTGGCATCTCGGAGCCCGTCAAGGTCCCCTACTCCAAGTTCCTGATGTACCCGGAGGAGCTGTTTGTGGTGGGGCTGCCCGAAGGCATCTCCCTCCGCAGGCCCAACTGCTTCGGGATTGCCAAGCTCCGCAAGATCCTGGATGCCAGTAACAGCATCCAGTTTGTCATCAAGAGGTAAGGCCCGGCTCGGTCCCGAGGGCACACCCCCAGGCCTCCCCGGGGCCCTGCACCAGTTACCATCTCCCTCATTGAATGGACAAAGGCCTTTTTTAAACTATTGCAATGTATTTTGTATACCAGCAGGGCAGCAGGTGGGGCTTGGCTGCAGTTGGGCAAGGCACGGGGTTGCCCAGGCCCAGCCCGGCCCTGCCGGACCTGAGGCAACCAGCCTGGCTCCCGCTCGGTCCCGGGAGAGCCACCCCCGTTTGCCCAGATATAGGCTGGAACCTGCCCACCGCCCTGCTCTCCTGAATCATTCAGAGGCTTCTCTGGGCCAGGCGTGTTGGTGTCCCGGGCCTGGGGGCCTCGGGGTGCCCCCTGACCCCAGATTGGAAAAGCAGAAGGTGGCTTTTCCTGGTCCTTTGTTTGTCAGCGAGAACCCGGCAGAGCTCCAGCCCCACCAGCCCACCTGCCCAGGGATAAATAGTCCCTGGGGAGGGGGTGGGTGGACCTGCTGGCTAAAGATAAAAAAAAGAGGGAGGAGTGTGGGGAATCTGGAATTACCCGTTTCAAGCTTTACAGATGTCCGTTTTGTATTTGTTGCTTCAAATCTGTTAGGTATTATTGATGTGTTAGAGTAACATTTTACAGATTTATACTCAGTTTGGTTGAAAGTGGTGAGAAAGGGGAGATCCCTAAGTCTTTGATCCCCTGGGGGGGGTAAGTGGCCCTGACATTGGGCAAGTCATGGTGTCCTTCCTGCCCAGGTGGCAGGTGGTGACAGGGCCTGCCCAATGGGGGGCTCTGCTGCAGGGGCTGGTTTGCACCAGAGCAGAGGGTAGTCCTCAAGGGGGCACAAACGCTGGATATTCTTCCCCTCCACAAATACATGTTTAGCACCCAGCACATGACATAGAGTGCCCTTGAGTCACTCACCTCACTGAATAAACTCACAATATGACATCAGGTAGAGATAAATTCAGGGAAGGAATATAACGTGGGATGAGGGGGTGGAGGTGGTCTGGAGGACATCTGTCTAAGGAGGAGACCCTTGAGCAGAGACCTAACGCAGCGAGCAAGCCGTGGAGGTGGCTGGTGGAAGGGTGTTCTAAGCAGAAGGAGCCGCAGATGCAAAGGCCCTGGGGCAGGCTTGCGCTTGTGTGTTTCAGGAAGAGCTGGGGCAGGGAGTGGTGAGTGGTGAGGCCTAAGACAGGGACCAGGTCAGACACAGTCTCGGGACAGCTTAAAGAGTTTGGGTTTTATGGTGAGCTCAATGGGAACTCACTGGAAGGTTTTGAGGAGGGTGTGACATGATCTGGCCTATTTCTTTTTTAAAGGTTGTTCCAGCTGTCGGGTAGAGGAGGATCTGGGGCACGCAGGCTGGGGCCGAAGAAGAGCAGGGAGACTTTACTCTGGCCCAAGGGAGAGAGAGGTGGCCAAAAGCTGTTAGGTTCAGGCAGCGCTTTCAAGATTGGGCTGCAGAATTGTCTGCTGTGTTGGATGTTGTGGGTGGGGAGGTGAGAGAAAGAGACCCCAGGGGTACCTGGGGTGAAGGGCAAGGCTGTTTTCTGAAAGGAAGAAGATGAAAGTGGAGGGAGCCCAGAGTCCAGAGTCAGGCTGAGCCTGTGTTGTGCTTTGGGGTGCTGAGGGCTTCCGGGGAGGTGGTGGCAGGTAGGGGGTCAGGCACAGATCCCACGCTCTGGGCAGAGGTCAGGGTGGGGCAGAATGGTGGAAGCCCTTGACATTTCAGAGGGCCCTAAAACACTCGCCCACCTGCTCAGCGGAGATAAGGACTCACCTGGGCGCCTCAAAGGGAGGTACCAGACAAGCCGCAGATCCTTGGGAGTGGATCTTTTTCATCGTCTGCCTGCAGAGACAGCTGCCATCCCCATGGGCATTTTTTAATGCCACTTGATATTTCGAAGGGGAGGCAGATTAGCCCAGGGGCTCAGCGGCAGACCCTGCCGGGTTTGAGTCCCGGCCCCTTCTTTTGCTCCCCGGGACCTTGGGCCGGTTGCTCAGGGTGGCAAATGTCGTGGGGTGGCCGGAGGGACGCGGCAAGAAGGGGCAGGGCAGGGGCTCAGCACCGGCGCTGGAAGTGTGCCGTCAAGACACGTTTTGTCAGAGTCGGTTTATTGAGGTTTAATTCACATGCGGTGACAGTCACCCCTTTTTTCAATGTACAGTTCTTTGAGCTTTGACACACTCACCCAGCCGTGTGCCCCCCACCACCATCCAAGCGCTGGACAGCGCCTTCACCTGTAAAATCTCCCCTGGACCCCTCGGTCGGCAGCTCCTGCCCCAGCCCCCAGCAACCCCGGATCAGTTTCTCTGTCCCCGTCACTTTATCCTTTCCGAAATGTCATATAAATGGAGTCATGCAATTCACACTCCTTGCATCTGGCTTCTGTCGTGGGGCATAACGCTTTGGAGATTCATGCATGGTGGGAGGGCCTGTACCAGGGGTTCATTCTGGAAAAAAAATATCCGTTTTCCCAGTGCCTGCCCATGCAAAAAAAAAATCCAATTTAAAAGGTGGATTTAACTCATTTTAAAATCTCTTTGTGTGTAGTTATTCCTTATTTTTTAAATTAGAAAGAAAATAGTGCTGGGGATATTAAGTGGAAAATAACCACTCATCTCATTACTTTTACTTTGAAAATGGATAAATCTTTGGGGTGATGAAAATGTTCTGGAATTTAGATGGTGGTCAGGGTTGCACAGCTTTGTGAGAACACCACTGGGCATTTAAACGAGTGACTTTTGTGGTATGTGAGTTAAATCTTCATAAAGTTGTGTTGCATCTATATGTGGTTTTTCTTTTAATGATAAATCAGGACCAGCAAACGCCTGGCTTGCGTGCCCTCGCCCTTTCCCGTTCTCACCTGGGCGGACTTGGCTAATAAACTGCAGCACTGTCTGCCTGAACCTGAACTTGCCTCGGCATCAGCCACAACCGGTCAAGTAGACTTGGTCCAGGATCAAATGAAACTTTCTCAGTCCTTGGTCAAAGAATGTTCTTAACACTGGTCTTTGAAGTTGTAGGCAAAGTTTTCGTATCCCTTCATGCATTCTCCTGGGGAGAGGGTCCTTGCATTCATCAGTTGCTCACAAATTAAAATAATGTCAAGCAGTGGATGGGAGATGAGGTCTAGAGAAGCGGCGGTGGGAGCCTCTGTTCGATGCTGAACGCCCATTTCAGTGCAGCGCCATCCAGCTGGAGGAAGCCCATCTAGGGAGTTGGGGCCTGGGTCTGTGACGTGCTTGGAGGTGCTGGGGAGACCAGGCTAGCTCGGGGAGGGCTGATGGGGTGATGGGCTGGAAGTGGGTCCGGTGGCTGTGTTCCCAGAACCACCAGTTCGAATCTCCTGCAGGGTGTCCTGGGGGTGGGGCCTGGACCGGGGTCCGGTGTTGGGAGGATGGGTCAGTGGTGAGGCCACCCACGGAGGCTCTGAGTTCTCCATCTCGGGGGTGGCCCTGCGGCCACTACAGAGGAGACCGCAGCCTGGGACTGAGGCCAAAGGCCAGCTTCTCGGCATCCTCCCCCAGCTGTGTGACCAGTGGGTGAGGATAGGTGCCCGTTCTGGCAGCGGGGTGTCCGCTCCACGTCTGGCACAGAACTGGGTTTGTGGGGCTGGGGGTGGGGGTGGGGGTCGGGGGAGGCACAGCCCTGCCATGAGCCAAAGAGTCCCCAGGGCTGAAAGAGGCTTCAGACTATATCCAGTCCCCTTACCACTTCCTCTCCCCTCTCTCATTCCTGATGGGGAAACCAAGGCCCAGCCAGAGGAAATATCTTCTCCCACATGTCCTAAGAGTTAGGAGCCGAGCAGGGCTCCCGACTCCCTCCCCAGGGTGCTCCCTGCTGTGACTCCCTCCCCAGGGTGTTCCCTGCCGTCCTGCGCTGCCTCCTCCCACTTGGACTTGTGAGGCCCTCTCTCCTCTCTCCAGGGAAGGGTTGTCATCCTCATTTCAGGTGGGGAAGCCGAGGCCCAGAGGGGGTCCCCAGCTGGCATGGCTGCTAGGTGGCGAGAAGGAAGCCCAGCGGGTAGCGGCGCTGCTCTTCCTAGCTGGGTGGCCACGAGCGTGGTCCCCCACTGCCCAGGGCCTCCTCCTGCAGCTGTGGTGTCGGGGCGGGGGTGGGGTGTGTGTGGACGCCCCACCCAGCCCCCGGGGCCCCGAGCGGCTCCACTCCACGGAGGTACAGAGTTAGTGGCAAAGCCGGGCCTGGGCCCCTCAGCTCCTGCCTCCAAAGTGGAGGGCAGTCCCCAGCCCCGCGCTGTCAGCCCGACCCTGTGGACTGTCCCCGCCCTGGGCAGCGGCGAGCAGACCACGCCCTCAGAACCAGCAGCGAGGACGGCACAGGCTGGTCTTGCTCCCAGTGAATGCAGGGGGGGGCCTGAGCTGGGGGGGCCTACTGCACAGATGTGTAGACTGAGGCCCAGAGGGAGGGCTGGGCAGTCCCAGAGAGGCCTGGAGGGACCTCAGTGACGGCCAGCTTGTGATGTCTTCTTCCAGGCCCGAGCTGCTCACCGAGGGAGCCAAAGAGTCCGTCACGGAGAGCCAAGGTAACCTGTGTCCAGTCACGGGCCGAGCCTCGGGGGAGGCAGGGCAGGGGTCCCGGGGTCTGCCACCACCCCCTCCTCCCGCTTCCACCCTCCTGGTCCCTTCCTCCCCCTCCCCTCGGCCCTGCCTCCCCTCCCTCCCGTTGCACCTCCTTGCCTGGGTCCCGGCTGCTGCCTCTCACCCTGGCTTCTCTCTCTCCTCCACACCACCCCCCCCAACTCCCAGAGAGGGACTCCGGGGACCCACTCACGGACGAGAGCCCGAAGAGACAGGGCTTCCAAGGTAAGGTCGCAGCCCGGGGAGAGCCAGGCCTTGGCCCGGCTTGGGTCTGGAGGGTCAGGCCGGGGTGGGGGTAGATGGCCATGACCGCGGGGCCCGGGGTGCTGGAGTGAGCTGGGCCGGCAGCTGGGGCTCCCAGGCGGAGACTCCTGGGGGGCCGGGTACAGGACTCCTGTGTGCCTCGCATCCGCCTCGCGTCTGGGGGAAGCTGCCCTGCCAGCTCCGTGGAAGTCGGGGAGCTCTGTGTGCCTTGAAATCAGAGAGGGACATCTCCGGGGGAGAACTGGGGCTGGGCCAAGAGGGCTGGGAGGAAGTGAGTAAGGAAGGAGAGGAATAGAAGATGGGCTGAGCTTGTGTGAAGGTGGGTGGGGGACCTCCAGTCTGTGGGAGAGGCAGCCAGACCCTTGGGAGCCCTGTCCGAGGGGAGAGCTGATGTCCCAGCCTGCGGGCGGGCATCCACCCTCCCTTCCATGGCCGGCCGCGTCCACCTGCTCGGGAGGAGCTGGGAGACACAGCTGGGAGGGAGCCCCGAGGGCAGGTGCCCCCAGGTGGGCTCGGGGAGCCCAGAGGGGCGGCTGCTCGTTGCAGCACTGTCCCTTCCTCCCTCCTGGGCCCCTGATGGAGAATCCGTCCGTCACCCCGCTTCTTGGCTCCTCATATCCTTGGGACCCCAGCACGATCCTCTTCGTCCCCCCGCCCCCAACACACACATACAAAGCTGTGCTGAGCTGTTATCTCCCGAAGTAGGGGGCCTGCCCAGCTGTCACCTGGGGGGCCCTGGTTTCAACACCCTCTGGGTGGGTGCTGATGGTGGGAGCTGCTGGACTGGCCCCCTGCTTCCCTGGGGACTGCCCATCTCACACCCCTCCAGCTGGGACGCCGGGCCTGAGCTTGCGTCTCCCCTGCTGCCACCTGCCCCCATTCCCCTACCCCCCCACCCCAACTTTGAGGGAACCCCTGCTCTATGCCCACCCCGTGGTGCAGGAACCTGCTCTGCTCCATGGTATCTC
>PVIY010057799.1:0-12725 GCA_004026745.1 Myrmecophaga tridactyla
GCTCTCTGCCAGAAGGGCCTACCTTTCATTCAGGGCCTTTACAAGGGTGGGACAAAGCAGACGCCCCCCCAGGGGGTCTGTGGCCTCATGTCCTGTTCTCCCCAGAGCACACCTCCCATAGCAGCCGTGACTGCAGAGGAAAATCAAACTGAAAGGTCCTGTGGGCACTGCCAAGTGGTCCTGGAGGGCTTCTGAGGGGCAGAGGCATGCTGCAGAGCTAGCTGACACCCAAGCCCGGGGGGCTCCTTCATTTACCCTCTGGCAGGGATGCCCAGCTGGTCAGCTGTTTCACTGTCTACTTTAAGCCTCTTCTCTCAGCAACTTCCACGCCCAGCTGCCACGCACCTTAGATCCCATGGGGTGCCTGCATCACAGCTAGGAGAGGAAACCCAGTGACCATCCACGACCCAGACGCTACCTCATGCCAGGCCGGGGACAGGCCTTACCCTTTGGAGGCCTGCCGTCTGCTCAAGAGCTTGGAACCCAGGCCTGGCCACTGGCTCTCCCACACCGGTCTCCTGGGCTCCCAGATGCCACCAGCCTGCCTGTGGTTAGCCCACGGCCTTGTCCACACAGCAGCCCCTGGGACACAGTTCTGCAGACCATAATGTACCTGTCTACATCCTGTCACGCCGTTTCCCAGCCCACTCCCTGTCTCAGACCACGGTCGGGCCTCCGGGGCTCTACTCTCCTAGGCAGTCCACCTTCTGGGTAGGTCCTAAGAAGACCACAGCCTGGCTCCTGCATGGCTCTGAGGAATCCCCATGTCCGACAGGCCCCTGCAGCGAGGCTATGGCAGAGAGCAGAGCACCGAGGCCTTCTCCTGCCCTTCCTCCCCATCACCGAGCTAGTATGTCCTGGAGCCCATCACTGTGACCGTGGAGGCTGGTCAGCCTGACCCCAGGATGATGGCCCCACTGAGGAGCCATTCACCCAAGTAGGCCCCACCCCTGGCATCTGAGTGCCTGCTTACTGCGTCCTCATCACAAAACTCATCCCTGCCTGGGGGGACTTGGGTGTGGTGCCCCCCCAAGAGTCTTGCCAGAGAGCAGGCTTTGCCACATGCACGTGCCTCTCGCAGACCAAGCGCCAGATGCAGACCTGCTGAATATTAAGACTGCCCACAAGCAGCTCACCACAGCAGAGGCAGCGCGCGCCGTGTGGGGGACGGGGAGGGAGGAGCTGTGTGTGTGTGGGCGGGGAGCCATGTTATTTAAGCTTCCATAGAAATACCACTCAACAAGTCAGCTTAAACAATGGGAATTTACTGGGACACACTTTGAGGCTTGAGGAAGTCTAATATTGAGGGATCAGCCAGGCGACACTTTCTCCCAAAGACTGTGGCGTTCTGGGGCTGGCTGTTGGCGACCCTTGGACTTGGGCTTTTCCATCACATGGTCAGGCACATAGCACTTGGTCTCCTTTCTCTTCGGGGTTCTGTTGACCGTCAGCTTCTGGCTGCTGGCTTGCTTGCTCGCACTCTCACTTTCTTTCTCTCACTGACCTTCCCTATAAAGCCTTCAGCAGTGGCACTAAGACCCATCCTGATTCATTTGGGCCATACCTTAAGGTGAAGTCATCGCAACAAAAGGTCTGTTTCCAAGAATTCACACCCACAAGCATGGATTACATTTAAGATCATGTTTTCTGGGATACATAACTCCAAGTCACTGCAATCCACCCTCTGGACTCCAAAAAGATATGTTCTTCCCACATGTAAAACACACTCATTCCATCACAAAATTCCAGAAGCTTTAAGCCATTTTAGAATAACACAATGTCCAAAACCTCATCAAAATCAGTTATAGGAAAGCTCTATCCTAGGGGAAAATTCCATTTCCATCTGTGGACCTATGAAACTGAAAACAAGTTATCTGCTTCCAGTGTACAATGGTGGGCCAGGCACAGCCTAAACATGCCATTCCAGAAAGGGGAGAGTGGAAAGAAAACAGGGGACATGGGTCCCAAACAAGTCTGAAGCCAGCCCAGCAAACTCCATTTGATCTCCAGAAGTCTCTAAGGATCAGGGGTTTGGCCTTCAGGCTGGATGGAGCAGGGGCCCCACCTCGTCCAGTTCTGGGCCACACCACATTCTGAGCACACTGGGGTAGCAGCTTTCTCCCTGAAAACGGGGTGGAAGGCTCGCCTTCTCCAATGGCTGGTACAGACCTATCTTTTCCACACATGTGGGTGGACCCCCTCTCTTGGCCCAAGAATAAGTCTTCAGTCCAGACCTCGCTTACTTGGCTCTACCACTGAAGTCATTCTTCCTTAAATTTGTCCCTTCCCTGTGTCTTTCAGTCACACTAACCGAAAGTGGTTCCATTCATACAAGTTTTGCAAAAGACTTGTTGACGTTGCATGAATTAAGCAGGTCCAAACCATCAGACAATAAAATTTTCACAGACTCATCCTTGATAACTGCAGGTCTCATCCAGATTCCCCCAAAATGGCCGACTAGATCCATGGTCAGCCATACCCTCCTCAGCAAAGGCGGTGTGAAGCCCTCATGGGTGCCCTGTCCTTCGGGAACTCGCTTTCCAGAGGCTCAGGGAGCTCCCCAATAGAGCCATTTTTGCCGGAGTCTGAAAGCATGCAGCCTGTGTCCGCTGACAGTTTTTCAAATCATCAGCTGTTGGCTCCATGTGCTTAATAGTTCAATTCTCAGTTTTATCCCTTTCCTTCCTCATTTCACTAGAAGCTGCAAAGAGAAGACAGGCTGTACCTTCCACTCATAGCTTGAAAATCTCTTCAGCTAGAAATCTAAATTCATCGCTCTCAAGTTCTGCCTTCCATCTGACACTAGAACTCAATTTTGCCAAGTTCTCTGGCGCTTTCAAACAAGGATCAACTTTCCTCCAGTTTCCAATGACACACTCGTCACTTCCATCTAAGGCCTCACCAGAGGCACCTGTAACATTCACGTGTCTACCAGCATTCTGTTCACGATGAGTGACACGCTAGGGTGACACACACTTTCTCTACAGCTCTCACTCATTTTTGAGCTCTCATAATTCCTCCCGTCTCTTCCTATACCTAAATCCAAAGCTTTTTCCATGTTTTCTAGTATTTGCAAGAGCAGTACCCAACTTTCTGGCACCAAAAATGTTTTAGTTTCTCAGCTGCTAAAATGAATACCATGCAACAGGTTGGCTTAAACAATTGGAATTTACTGGTTCATGGTTTTAAGGCCAGGAGAAGCTCAAAATCAAGGCATCATCAAGGTGATGCTTTTTGCCCAGAGACGAGCATTCTGGGGCGATGGCCAGCGATCTTCATGTCCTATGGGAAGACGCACATGGTGGCAACTTCTTCCTCTTCTGAACTCCCTTGACTTTCAGTTTCTGCTCCTCCTGGGGCTTTCTGGGAACAGGATTAAAACTCATCCTGACTCAGCTAGCCACACCTTAACTAGAAATATCTCCACATGGTCCTACTTACCATGGCTCACATCCATAGGAATGGTTTTCCGTAACAATGCACGCACAGAAAGGGCATCAGAGGCCTTCAGTGTGTAGGGTCCATGGCACGGCGTGTGGGGCCTGGGCATATTGTGCAGGGTCCTGGGCACAGTGTGCAGGCCTGGGCATGGTGTGTGGGGCCTGGGCATGGGGTGTAGGGCCTGGGCATGTATGTGGGGCCTGAGCATCTAGAGCAGAGGGAGGGGGAGAAGCCACCAGCATTATGGCACCATTGGGAAGGGCTCAGGGCCAGGTGGCAAGGCTCTTTATTTAAAATCAGCAAAGCCTTGATGAAGTGTTTGCAACAACATTTGCAATAACAAAAAGGTAAAATGTGTTCTGGAGATAATGGAGCAGAGACCACTGGCCCCATGCAACATAACATACCAGTCAGCAATGCACCATCTTGTCCGAATGAAGCCTTTTCTTGACCATTTGCACTGAAAAAGAAATGGGTGACAAAGGTAAGCCACCTGAGAAGGGAGACAAGAGTGAGACATGTAAAACTAACACAATCAGGGGAACACAGGCTTCTTTAAACATACAAAAATGATTCTTATCTTCTGGCATTTAAGCTCTCCTCGTACTTGTTGCATAGGCTTCGCTGGGAGGGAGGAAAAGGCACAAAGAAACCTACAAGCACTGTCTGCTGAGGCCCTCACCGGCCTTACTCGAGGGCCTGCTACTAGGAAAGTGCTTTGCCAGGCCACTGTAGCTTGGCATGTGCTTCCAGAAGTAAACAAGAAGGCTCTGGCAAAACCACAAGGAGGGCATGCAGAGGTCACTTCCATGAAGGCGTCCTCGATGGCTGGGTGTGTCCCTGACGGCCAGGTGCAGAAACAAAGGGTGTGGCAAGCCGCAGGGTGGCTGCGTGGACTGAACCTACAACCGCAACGGGCATAGGCACCAAGGCCCTCCTCGTGGCACTTCCTACGGCCAGCCCCCTCGTTCTCTTTCCTCAAACGCTCACCCATCTCCTCCCTTCACTTGTAGCCTATGGTCCCCCATCAGGCATCAGGGAAGAAGAGACCCCATGAGACCCCTCCCCATCTCAACTACCCCAACATGACAGCCCCCTCACTGGCTCTCCCTGTCACCTGCAGGGAAGGTCCTGGGCCACTCCATCTCCTGTCCTCCCGCCAGGTCTTTCTAGGAGCACCTGCCACTGCCAAGCCCCAGGCCTCTCCTACTGGTGCATACAGATGCCCTGATATCCCTAATCTGAAGGAACTAGCGCCCTTCTTCCAGCGCCCAGACTCACTCTCCCACTGGAACGGGCTAAACAAAGGAAAGAGCGCTGGGTGTTAGGTGAGATAGGAAGACCAGGAGGGGGATCCACGATGACCAGCTCACAACCTAGGGTCACAGGTGGAAGAGCAGAGGGAGAGAGATGCCCTGCATGAGGAGACGGTGTTGACTGCGACCCCAGGGACAAGCGTGACCCCAGCCCAGTGACCCAAGGTGACAAGCATTCACCAGAGAGCTGGGAAGGGCAGGGCTGAGAGGAGCCCTAGGAAGCAGTGGCAAGATGACCACTCAGCAAAGGACTGGGCATCGCATGTAGCCAAGGAAACAGCCCCAGGCTGGGGTAGACCTGTCCGAGGAGAGAAGCTGCTGTGGGGCCTGAGCTCACAAGCTCATGACTCATGGTCATGGAACAGTGTGGGCAGCTCTCACCTCAGAAGTGGGCGACAGTCAGACCCAACTGAACAAGTTCTGAAAACAAGTCCAGGGGCTTCCAAATAGTGGCATCCCAGAACAAGCTCAAGAATATTTATAGGACTACAAAAATACCCAACAAACAGCAAAGTTAAATTCAGTGTCTGGCATTTAAAGAAACTAGAAGGGGGGGTGTGAGGGTAGCTCAGTGGTAGAATTCTCGCCTGCCATGTAGAGACCTGGGTTTGATTCCTGGCCCATGGACTTCCCCCCAAAAACAAAAACACAAGCAAGCAAACAAAAACCAAACAAGCAAATTTTCAACAAAATGGTGCTGCAATAACAGGATATTATATGGGAAAAAGAATGAAATGTGACCCCACCATATAGCATACAAAAAAGAAAGAAACAAGAAGACACAAACCCTAGCAAGGAGAAAAAATTAATCAATCAAAACTGTGCCAGTTTGAAAGGACGTATGTACCCTAGAAAAGCCATGTTTTAATCCTACTTCTATGTTTCTTCTAATCCCTATTCAGTACTGTATGATTGAAACTTTAACTAGATTATCTGCCTGGAGATGTGACTCAATCAGGAGTGGTTGTTAAACAGGTTAACAACCTAGGTGGGTCTTGATTACTTTATTAGAATCCTATAAAAGATGAAATATTTTGGAGAAAGCAGGAGATTCTGAAAGAGCAGAACGTAGCCACAGAAGCAGAGTCCACCAGCCAGCGACCTTTGGAGATGAAGAAGGAAAAGTCTCCCAGGGAGCTTCATGAAACAGGAAGCTAGGAGAGAAAGCTAGCAGATGACATTGTGTTGGCAACGTGCCTTTCTAGATGAGAGAGAACCTGACCGTGTTCGCCATGTGCCCTTCCACTTGAGAGAGAAACCCTGAACTTCACTGGCCTTCTTGAATCAAGGGATCTTTCCCTGGATGCCTTAGAATGGACATTTCTATACACTTGCTTTAATTGGGACATTTCGAGGGCCTAAAAACAGTTAGCTTGCAACTTAATACGTTCTCCTTTTTAAAAGCTGTTGAGTTTCTGGTATATTGCATTCTGGCAGCTAGCAAACTAGAACAGATTTTGGTATTGAGAGTGGGGTGCTGCTGTGGTTTGCAAATACCAAACATGGTGGAACGTTTTTTTAAAATGTTAGGGGAAGATTTTGGACGAGCTGTGAGCAGCTGATAGAGAAAGCCTAAAATGCTTTGAAGAGACTGTTGGTAGAAATGTGGACTCTAAAGACATTGTTGATAAGAGCTTAGACAGAAATGAGACGTGTTATTGCACACTGGAAGGAAGACGATCCTTGTTTTAAAATAGCAGATAATCTGGCAAAATTGACTAGTGCTTTGGCTGGAAGGCAGATTTTAAAATCCATGAACTTGGATATTTAGCAGAAGAGATTTCCAAATTAAATGTGGAAGGTGCAGCCTGGTTTCTCCTCGCAGCTTATAGTGAAATGCAACAGGAGAGAGAGAAGCTGAGAACTGAACTCTTGGGTACAAAGAAACTAGAAATCTATGTTCTAGAAAATTCTGGGTTTCCAGGAAGGGAGACCATATAGAATAGTGCCCGACGTAAGGATTTGGCAAAATATGGAACCAGTCACCCATTTCAGAGAAAGCCAGGATTGGACCTGGAGTTCAATCCTTCCAGGAAGGATTTGTGGAAATTCCTTATGTCTGATTGGGCATGATCCGAGGCTACTGCATAGAAAGCCAATGAGAGTGCTGGTGGACTTGCATAAATAGAGCTGCTGCCAGTCTGGACGGGGGGGGGGTGGTGTTTAGAAAAGGGACACACTGGAGGAAAAATAACTTCAGAGGCAATGCCATGGAGGCTGAGGTCTGAAGTCAAGAAGCCTCGGGCCAGGAAAGCGGACCCACTCAAGCCCATGGAAAGGGTGAGTTTGCCCCAAAGCAGAGGATGGGCCTTCCACCTTGTTGCAGTGGAACAGTCATGCTGCCTCAGGCCTTGGAGAAGGTGAAGCACATTCCTTGGGGTTTGGGGAGAGCCTGGCTGCCACCACATGGAGGGGTTGAGCGTGTGCCCCAGAGATGGCAGAGAGCCCCTGGGGCGGCCCCAATGCTTGGAGAGGGTGGAGCCAAGAAAATGTGGTCTCCCCAGTGCCCTCCAAGGTTGCGTTTAGAGAGAGGCAGGCCTCTGTGCAGACCCTTGGAAAGGGTGGGGCTGCTGCTTTCAGAAGCCTTGAAGATAAATGACACTCAGACTTTGAAATCTAATGGACTTTGCTTTGCGGGTTTTCTAAACTGCTTGGGTCCTGTGACCCCTGTGTTCCTTCTTCCCTATGGAAATGGGTACATGTATCCTATGAATGTTCCTCCTTTGTATGTTGGCAGCAAATAACTTGTCTTAAATTTTTATAGGTCCAGAGCCAGAGGATAATTTTGCCTTAGAACAGACCATGCCTGTAACTAACTTTGACAGGAGTGTGTACTGTTTATAACTTTGTATTTCATTTGTATTGCTACTGAAATGGTTTAAGGATTTCTGATATTGTGATAGAATTAATGTATTTTGTATATGGGAAAAAACATGTCTTTTTTAGGATCCAGAGGGTGGAATGTGCTGGTCTGAAAGGATATATGTACCCTAGAAAAGCCATGTTTTAACCCGAATCCCATTTTGTAAAGGCAACCAATTCTTCTAATCCCTATTCAGCACTGTATGTTTGAAACTTTAATTAGGTCATCTCCCTGGAGGTGTGACTCAATGAAGAGTGGTTGTTAAATAGGTTTAGGTGGAGGCGTGTCTCCACCCATTCTAGGTGGGTTGTGATAATTGTACTGGAATCCTATAAAAGAGAAGGTTTTTGAGAAAGTAGTAGATTTAGAGAGAGCAGAGAAAGATGACAGAATGCCACAGAACCATGAAGCAGAGAGTCCACTGGCCAGCAACTTTTGGAGATTAAGAAGGAAAATACCTCCCAGGGAACTGGAGAGGAAGCCACCAGATGAGGCTGTGTTCACCATGTACCCTTCCAGCCGAGAGAGGAACCCTGACCTTTATCAGCCTTCTTGAATCAAGGTATCTTTGCCCAGATGCCTTAGATTGGACATTTTTACAGACTTACTTTAATTGAGACATTTCCACAGCCTAAAAACTGCTAACTTGCAACTTACAAAATTTCCCTTTTTAAAAGCCATTGAGTTTCTGGTATATAGCATTCCAGCAGCTAGCAAACTAGAACAAAAACCAATGCAGAATTGACACAAATGTTAGAATAAGCCAAAATAAGGACACTGAAAGTTATGATAACTGCTTGCCAAGCAGTTAAGCAGAAACATGGAAGATACAAAATAGACAGAAATATAACTTCTAGAGAGGAAAAGAACATTGTATGAGACGAAAAATACACAGATAGGATTAGCAGCAGATTAGACAATCCAAAAGAAAAGATTAGCAAGCTTGAAGACAAAATAGAAACTGCCCCACATAAAACACAGACAGAAAAGAGAAAGCACAACAGCATGTCAGTGAGCTGGGCACAGCTCCAAGTGAGCTCAGGCACAGGTAGCTACTCCCTGAAGGGACGGGTGGAAGGGTGACAGAAAACATGTTTGAAAAATGATGGCGAAGCATTCCCAGATTTGTTGAACACTGTAAATCTGCAGGTCTAAAAAGCTCAATAAATCCCCAACAAATGAAACATAAATAAAACCACATCAAGGGCATCATAACCAAACTGCTCAAAACCAGTGATAAAGAGAAAATCTTCTAAGCAGTCAGAGCAAAAGACACATCCTATGCAGAGGAGCAAAGGGTGACAGGAAATAGGAAACAATGTAAGCCAGAAGACAATGAGGCAACACTTTCAAAGTACTGAAAGAAAAACAAAAGACCTGACAACCTAGAATTCTATACCCAGCAAAAATGGCTTTTAAAAAACAAGGGCAAAATAGTCCTTTTCAGACATCCACAAACTCAGAGGCTCACCAGCAGACCCACATAGTAGAAATATTAACGGAAGCCCATGAGGCAGAAGAAAAATACTATGTGGAATATGGATCTAAACAAAGGAATGAAGCTGTCTGGGGACAGTAAACACATGGGCATTCAAAGTGAAATGCTCAGGCCTAGAGAAACCCCAGGCAGCTTGGTGGCTGGTATGTTACTTCTCCAATACAAATAACGTAAGTTCCCCCTTGACCACACCCCCACTTCAGCTACTGCCCCACTTTTCTTCTCTCCCTAATAATCCCACTCCACAGAGATACCCAACGTGTGGCTCTGCTTTGGACCCTGCTCCACCAGCCCTGTGTTTGCCCACTCCACCCGAGGTGCCCCCTGGAAGACCACCACAGCCTCCATACACCAAACCGAGGACTCTTGCTTCCATCTCACATGACCTCCCAGCAGCCCCTGACGAAGTCAGCAATGGTCTGTCTCTGAGACACACTTTATCTGGCTCCAGAACATCCTCTCACGGGATCCTTCCTACCTCATCTATCAGCCCTTCTTGTCTTCTTTGTGGTCACCTGCCTCTGTCCAATAGCAGGTGTTAGGGTTCTCCAGGTAGGTGTCTTCTCCTGCCTCCCTCCAATCTCATCCATTCCCAAGGATGGAAACAAATTTGCTGCTGCCTCCAAATATCCAGTTAGCCAAACTCACCTCCACCTCCACACTCTGCACAACCCCACTGCCATCTGGGACTCAATATTACCAACGAGGGGTATTCAGTCAGATGCAACTGCATCTTCAGAATGCATATGTATGTCTCTTTCCTCTGGTGGCTTCTGGTCCTCTTCATCATCAATGAACTATAGCTTCGCTACAGCCTAGGTGTGGACTTATTTTACATATCCTGCTTTGTACTCAAAGCAGACTCAGTCTCAGTGCAGAGTGAGGGCACATTCAGCTGCACAAAACAGGGAGTGAGGGCAGAGGACACAGCTTTGTAGGGTCAGTGTGGTCTGGGAGGTATGGACGGAGCTTCTCCAGGAGAAATGTCATCTGCAGGAGGCAGTGCGTGCTGGGTGGAGTGACAAAAGGGCCCCCAAACTGAGCCTCCTCTTCCTTTGTCCTTGTCCTGGTTGGACTATGACTTAGGACCCCAGCACCCTAGAGGACAAGGCCCCTGGAGCACCACTGCCTAAGTCCATCTCAGGCATGCCTGCCTGAAGCACTGTGTGTGTGAAGGCCAGCCCTGAACCCTAGCCCTGTAAGGCACTCTTCACCCAGCACCCCTTCTGATGGTAAGCCACATCCTGGGAGGGGGCGCTTCTTTCTTTAATCTCAGAAACAGTTTCTTTCCTGGCCTCTAGTGCCCACGTCTTCTCTGTCCACACCTGCCTCTGAGAGAGCCCAACCAATGGACTTGAAACAACATCTTGCTGCTGCCCCCAAATCCATGTCTGTAGCCCAGACATCTCTCTCAGAGCTGGCAGAGACTCAGTGTTATCAGGCCCCAAACGAAGCCCTGACCTTCCTGCCCAAATTCTCTTCACCTGCAGCATGCCCAACCCTTGCCTTCCAATGTTCTCATGCCCACATGTCCACTCTACCTGCAAGGCTTTCTCAACGACCAGTGTCTGACCTTTTCCCACCCCCACCAGATTACAGCCACAGCTCCCCCTGCTCCTCACCATCTGCTCATCAGAGTGCACAGGGAGCCCTGGAAACCCTGGTCTCACCTGCCCTCGAAGATGTAAGTTGTGTGGTGTGGGTCTTTGTCTGCCTGGATTTATGTTTGTTGGAAGAGTAAATAAAGATATTCTAGAACACTTTGGAAGCAGCAAGGATCACACACATAGATGCTGCCCTGTATCACATGCATGTTCCATTCCACCTGGAATCACACACGTGCTCCACACTGTCCCATCACATGCATGCATCACCCCAAATCACATCTCCCACACTGCCCCACATCACGTCTCCCATGCTGCCCTATATCACAAGCATACCCTATACCTCTCTGTATTACACGTGTCTCATGCTGATCCACATCACGTTTCTCCCACATCACCCTGTATCACACATGTGCCCCACACTGCTCTGTATCACACATGGACCCCATTCTGCCCTGTATCACATGTGCCCCACGCCACCCTATATCACATGTGTGGCCCATGCTGCCCTGTATCACACGTGGGCCCCACACCGCCCTGTATCACACACGTGCCCCACACTGCCCTGTATCACACATGGGCCCCACACTGCCCTGTATCAAACACGTGCCCCATGCCACCCTATATCACATGTGTGCTGCACACTGCCCTGTATCACACATGGGTCCCACACCATCCTATATCACGTGTGCCCCACGCTGCCCTATATCACATCTCCCATGCTGCCCTGTATCACACACGTGCCCCATGCCACTCTGTATCACACATCTCCCACATACCCTGTATCACACACGTGCCCCATGCTGCCCTGTATCACACACATCTCCCACACTGTCCTCTATCACACACATGCCCCATGCTGCCCAGTATATATGGGCCCCATGCTGCCCTGTATCACGTGTCTCCCACACAGCCAAGTACCACACTCGCGCCCCCCCCCCCACTTCCACAGGGGTCTCTCCAGAGCAGCAGTGGAGTCCACGATGGATGCAGGGACACACTCACCCTCCCAGAACCAGAGCCCCAAGTTGCAACATGCACAGCTGATGCCTCAGGTGGAAGTCACTTGGACTTCCTACCCAGCAGTTAACACAGTGGTCAGTGCAATTGTTTTACTTCTATTGAAATTGGAAGAAATTTTTATATCAAAAAATTTATTCCTTCCTTTCAGTTTTCATCAACTATCTGGTACTAATAATATGTGTACATGCACAGGCATGGGCATGCAAATATGTGTTCCTATAGGTCTTGAATACTTGTACCTGCACGTATATCTTGTTTTTTTAATTAAATTTTTCATAATGATGGGTTATTTTCAATATTTATTAATAGAATGAACAAATAAAATAGGACACAATGTTATTTTTCAGTAATATAAAAATTATACTAACTGCAATTCTAGAAGTCTAACCAGTGTGAGACTTTTTAACAAAATTGCAAATGAACCTCAGAAAATTTAACAGTGTAACATCATAACCAAAAGTTTTGATTAAATATCTGTAGAAAATACACCTTTTCGTTTTGCTTTTTCTTAAAATTTTTTTATTGTGAAATATACATACAAAGAAAAGAAAGAAAAAGCAGTAATTTTCAAAGTATACTTCAACAAGCAGCTACAGAACAGACTCCAGAGTTTGTCATGGACTACCATTCCACCATCTCAGACTTTTCCTTCTAGCTGCTCCACAACACTGGAGGCCGGAAGAAATACAAATACAGTGATTCAGCAGCCATACCCATTTGTTAAATCCTGTTTTCTCTGTTATTCCTCCTCCTCCTCCTTTGATCCTTCTCCCAGTTTACAGGGATCTTTGGGCACTGCGTGCTGTGACTTTTCATGCAGAGAAGGGGTGTCCACACTAAAGGACAGGGGGATGAAATTAACTGATAATCCTGGAGAGGCTGGTCCCTCCAGGTTTCAGGATTCATCTGGCCCAGGAACCCTCTGGGAGTTTTAGGTTCCAGGAAAGCAGAGCGAGTGCATGAGACCTTCATGGAGCCTC
>PVIY010057800.1:0-12725 GCA_004026745.1 Myrmecophaga tridactyla
GATCTCTAAGCTTGCAGGCTGAGTCAGCCAGCCCTCACCTCCCCCTTTTCCTGGGCTGCAGAGTGTAACAGAATGGGGTGGAAAGGGAGTCAGGAGTCTTGCCTCCCAGCTACACCCTGAGGCTTCTCCTCTAGGAATGGGCACTGAGAGTTGAGTAAACTAATAAGGTCTCTGCACCTGACAAAGGTCAAGATGGATAGAACGCAACATTGTGTGGCAGAGACAGGCCATGGCCACTGTTGGTTCTGGCCTTCTAGTACTCCTGCCCTTCCTTCTGTTTATCTGTCTTGACCTCAAGAGGACACCCTGGTCCTGACACCTCAACCTCAGCATTTTGGTGCCCTCCTGTAAGCTTAGTGAGCATGCAGGCTTCTGGTTGTGTACCCCCAGTGCCCCTCTGTCTGGCATAGAGAGTCTGTGTATCATGGACTGAAAAGTGTATTGATCTGGGCAAATCATGTACCGCTCTGCCTACCTCACAGGGATGTTGTGAGGGTTAGATGAGAGAATGAATGTTAACAGGCATTGAAAAGTACCAAGCATTAAACAAATGTAAATGTGTGGTATTATTAGGTTCTTGTCCTTATCTCTTTTTCACTGAGCCTGGCTCTGGCTTTATTTTTCCTAGGGAGGCAATAAACAGTTGTGCCTAAGTATACTTAGGGGACCTGAGCCTCAGAAAGGTTGTGTTGGCTGGCCAGTTGTAAGAGAGCACAGGCACATTTCTTCCTTCTGGACGCAAGGACAGCCCTCATCCACTCCAGCCGGAAATGCCACTAAGGCCAGGACCCTACTGAAGTTTGCCTAAGTTCTGCCTACCTGGTGTTTCTGAGTCGTGGGGCTGACTGCAAATCTGAGAGTCAGTGGAGCTGACCTAAGGGGACCTAAGGGGTCAACTCCACTGGCCTTGCCCTGAAGCTGCTGGTCACAAGTCTAACCAACCCCCTCCTACCTAATTCTGCCTTTCTGGGAGCAAAGGAAAGGAGGGTCCCCAGTGATGAACACAGCCCTGCCACCTTGACCCTCCTCTGGTTTCCTTCACAGCCACAGGCTGAGCTCTGCCTGCCCGCATGTCCTCATGCCAAGCTCTGGTGATACAGAACTGTGAAAAAATATACTGCTGGCCTCCAGAGCTCACAGTTTGTTTCCCTTTCCCTGTTTCATGCTCTTGGAGTCAGCTCACAGTCCACTCTTCCTCAGAGCTGTTTACTGAATTAAAACACACTAGTGTGTGCATGCTTGTGCATGCAACCCCACCCCCCACCCCCCACTATGAAAGCAGTTCCATTTAAATCAGGGGAAGGATAGTTTCCATTCCATCTCGGAGAAGAGCCAGCAGTCCCCTGAAGTGGATGCAGAGAGGCAGGAGCAACCGCAGCACAGAAGCTTGGATATTTGTTTTTCATCCTAATTGTTATTTTCTGTCTTAGGATACAGGAATGAAACAACAGTCAGGCATTGTGAACAGAGCCCCAGCAATTCTTGCCAGCATGGGCAGAGAAAACATAAGCTGAAAGGCAGAAAAACAGTCCCCCAGCACTGCCCTGGAAGGGGATTTGAAGGAGACAGGCTGCAGCACTGGGCAGGGCTTAAAGCAGGCACAGATTCCCTCTGGTAAGATGACCCTCCCTCTCCACCCAGGAGGCCTGGCTACTTACCAGTGAGGTCACGGAACAGGAGTCCCAGTTTTGTCATTGTCAGGATTTCCCAGATGATTTTTTTTAACCTCTGCCAGAAGCAGCTTAAATAGCTACTTCATGCTACCAGTGGATTGTGGTAGCAGTGGATTGACCTCTGTCTCACTGAGCATATGTGAGTGGCCCTAGAATCCCTGTCTTTAAAGCAGATTTCCCCATTACCTCACAGTGCTTTCTAAGGATGTCTCTCTGGATGGGGGTAACTGAGAATTGGGGTAGGGCTCTCTTTTTGGGCCCATACCATAACCAATCCATTGCCGAGTGTGGGAACAGTGGGAGGTGAGGGAAAAGCAGCACAAAGCTCCCTGCTCCTAATCTGCACTTGTGCGCACACACACACACACACACACATACATGCACACAGTGCCTCTAGCTTTGGGGGCAATGATTCATTCTGGCCTTATGGATGCCAGCATCCAGAAGTCCCACTGCTCCATGTCCTGGCTCAATGAAAGTTCATCCTCTCCAGCCTTGGTTCCATGCCTTCTGTGATCCTGGGGCAGCAACCAGGCTGAGGTAGACTAGAAGACCTCTAGGCAGGTCTAAATATCCTTACTGCTTGATATTTTCCACCTGACAGTGTATAAGTCTGATGAAGGGACTTGACTTGGCAGCTGCTTTAGCCTTCCTCTCCCAGGAAAGGAAGCATCCAGCAAAAGCTCACTGTAGACGATCAGAAAAGCTGTCCATCGCACTGCAGAGGCCTGAGCCTTTTCTGCAGTATGGGTGGGAAAGTAAAGCTTCTCTACTGGTTACCTGAGAAGCAAGGTAAGTGGTTCAAGAACTGCAATTGCAGAAAGGGAAGAAAGATCAGGGGAAGAGAGACTAAGCTAGCCAACCCACTAAATGCTCATCTTGTGTTCTAAAAGCAACTGTCACATTAGCCTCCCCTTCTCACCCAGACCATTGACTTCCTTGGGGTGATGGAGGGAGATTTAAAACTTCTTAAGCTCGGTGATTGGGCTTGGCACAGGCCCAAATACAGGAGAGAACTCCGAGTAGTCTTACCCAGACCTGTTCTCTTAATCAGCTTCATCCCCTGGGTCAAGCTGGCAGTTGTAGCAAAAACTACGTTGAAACGATGAAAAAATGCCATATAAATGTAGACTCTGGGGACACTCTGGCATCGACCTGTCATTTCATTGACTGTCAAAGTTGATTTTTCTGATGTGGCTGGTTGTGAGTTATTTCTATCCTTCACCACTTCAGATGTTCTTTCTGAAGTGAAGAAGACAACTTTTCTCACAGAGGAGGACTGCCCTTTGGTCAAGATTTTATAAATGTAAGAAATTAGGTAATTATTCAAATTCTGACTATTTTCTTTTTTCCTTATATCATTTCCTTTCCCCCCTTTAGTCTCTACTTTGATACTCTCTGCCTCTCTAGTAGTACCAAAGGAATAGCCAAAGAATTTGCATGTTCAAAGTTTAGTAGAAGCCAGTCCAATTTCTTGTAAGCTCTGTCTGTACCAAGAAGACGGAAATTGCATTTCTTTGTTCCACACAATGCCCTAGGACATACTAAATTGTCACTGAATATTAACTTGTCCATTAGAGGAATATACTTTTAGTCTAAAATGGATACCATTTATTTAATCTAAGATGAAAATATACTGGTAATAATAAAAATATTGTGAAAGTGTGCTGCTCCCCACCAATTACGTTAACCCAATCCAAGCATTTTTCCATATTATAGTTGGTCACCTTGAACCAAACTTTTAAGAGAACTCTGCAGGGGCAACCTTCCTCCCCAGAGATCTAGGAGGCCTTCATTATCAATGGACATTAGCCCTGAATCATAGAACTTCTGAACTCTACTACCAAAGCCTCAGTGACATTTCTTTTGAGAATCTATCACAGGGGGTGGCAAACTATGGCCTGTGGGCCAAAACTGGCCCACTGCCTGTTATTGTATGGTCTGCAAGCTAAGAATGGTTCTTACAATTTTAAATGGTTGAAGAAATCAAAAGGCATGTTAAAATTATATGACATTCAAATTGCAATATCCATAAATAAAGTTCTATTGGAACACAGCCACAATTGTTCATTTTGTATTGTCTGTGGCTGCTTTTGTGCTACATCATCACAGTTGAGTAGTTGTACCAGAGATTGCATGGCCTGCAAAGGCTAATATATTTCCTATGTGGCTTATGATAGAAAAAATTTTCCAACCCCTGGCCATCTTAATTCCTAGATGTGGATTACACCTGTACCCTTACAACACTTAAGTATTCTTTCCCTAGATGGGCCACATCCTTCTGAGGTAGAGTGAGCCTCAGCCACAGTCTGGAAAAAACCAAATAAACCAGTCACAGATTATGCCAGAACAGAGACTCAAGCCAGGTTTAATGATCATAGTCTAGTTTTCAGAGCCCAGAGGCTCCAAGGTTTGCCAGCCTGGGTGTACACAAGTGGGAGGACCAGGGGCCTGGACACAGGGAGGCCCGCTTGCTTTGCCAGCAGGGCTACAAAGAAGTACAGAGGTGAGAACACACAGAAAATTATCATCAGTCTGCTTTGCTCTCCCCAACTGGAGTGTGCCCTCTCTTGGCCCCTTCTGGGAGCCCCATGAATACAGGCAAAGAAAAAAGATCACAAATAATCACATAGACAGATTGTAGAGCCCTGTCACGCTCTGTCTCCAGGGATACCTGCTTCCTGAAGGACATGTCTGGTTTATGGGTGGTAGAGTGAGAGGAGGAGATGATCTCACAGCATTTTCTTATAACCAGACTTGGCAGTTTTGTACACACAGGGTTCTAGTGAGCTTACATAATGCCGAGTATTTAGTTCCCCACGTAGTTAGCCAACCTTGGTTCTATCAACTAAAACCATGGAAGAGACAGCGAATCAGTCATATCTCTTGGTGGGGCAGTAAGGCATAGCCACCAAGTCTCTCAAACTAGGGGCCAAACGAGTAGATATAGTAGGGAACCTTAAGAGCTTCAGGGCTTTTTCTTATTCCCTAAACTGGGTAGGATGTTTGTGGGGGGGGGAGGGGAGGCCTTCCTAGTCCTCAGGAGCTCAGCTAGAATGCCCCAGAAAGTCTGTTTCATTTGATATTCACTTTAAAGATTTTCAAAGCCTTACTCAGATGGTGCCTAGAGGGGAATCTGTAGCATGAGGATGAGATTTTCCCCAGGCTCCATGAAAAGTCTGAGGAGGGAGCTCCAGTAACAAAATCTGAAGTCTCTGGACTAGAATGAGGTAACTTTTCCCTCCTGCTCCTTTCTTACCAGGGTAGTTAAAATAGGAAAAGCAATTCAAAGCTGCTTGGCCCCTCTATCTGTTAACTTCTGAGTCCTTCCTCGGCCTGATTCTGTCTTAACTTCTCAAACCTATTGTCTTTCATCTGAGGGAGGTTTCTGAGGAAGAACCCGCTAGTTTTTCACCACCCCTTCTCCCAGGGTCTTCAACTTGAGGCTTTCCTAACTCCAGCCTTTTCAGAGAAGTGATTCAGTGCCATGGAGACATGGGTGACGTTTCAAGGAGTTCAGAAATTCAAGTACAAGAGTTTGCACACTGGGGGAGCCTGGCGTGGTCACTGTCTCTCCTACAAGGCGCACAGGTGGAGACCACTCTGAGAGGAGATGTTAGTGGGGACTAAGAGTCGCTGTCCTGATGGAAGTCCAGGTGCTGGCGTGCATGCATTCCGATAAGCATGCATCCCTACGAGCATGCAAGTACTGGAGGGAAATGCTGCACCTCTCTCTTGACAAAACCAGGATACTCATAAAAGGATGGACAGCAGTCTTAAGATCCCAGGACATACAAGGAGAAGATGCTGAGTTCCAGTCCCCTTCACCAATAGGGGTCAACTACCTTTAACAGGCAGCTGGATATAGGCCCTCCTAGCAAGCAGCCCTCAGCCTCAGGTGAAGAACACCTTTTGGTACCTAAAGAGCAGGTTGGATAACTAGACATCCGGATCACTTCCAATGGACAGAGAACCTGGCCGGAGAGGGTACAGACTGAAAAAGACCAACATCAGAGAATATATTCCCCTTTGCCCTGCTCATGCCCCTGCCAAAGTTCAGAGCAGCCACCTCCCAGGGTCTACAGAATGGTAAAAGGGAGGAGTTGGAGAAGTCACCTCCATATCCAGAGTATCCTGGATGGAGCGATGGGCTCCTCTGGCCTGAAGGCCGATTGCATAGACCTCGGGCTGAGAGGGATTGGGGTAGCAGAATGTTCCCTCTGGAATTTAGTGCCACTGTCTTTGGAATTCAATGCCACTGTCTTTGCCACAGGATTGCCTGGAACTTTGTGGAGAGGGCAGAACTTTTAAGCTGCACTCCAAGTTGCCGTTCTGTGGCGGAGACCACCTAATTCCAATATCTCAGACAATGCAATCTGATGCTTTGACTTCACAGCAGGGGTGAGACCTCTGAGAGAGGAGCCTTGTCAACATAGAGGAGATACCTGATCTCTTCTATTCCCAAGCTCAGTCTATCCCAGCTGGAGCCAGACTTTGCTAGGCTCCTTCTCTCTTTGGAGAGCAGCATATGAGGGAAAACCCAGAATCCCACCTAAGCCTGATAAGGAGACGGAATGAAGAGATGCCAAACACAGCAAGTCAGGTAGGTCCAGCTGGATGCTACATAATAAAGGCTGGTTTACCCTTAGCTCTCTAGTGGGAAGTGGCCTTACAATCTCATGGCTCTGGGCAGGTTTCCATGAAAGCCCTGCTCTCAGCAGCCCCCACCCTGGTCTGACACACAGGTGCTGGGAATAAAATGCTAACCAAGGGTTTCACAAACCAGAAAATCAGCTTGACGTCCACCTCCACTCCTCCCATCTACCAGTTTTATGCTGTCACCTATACTGTGACACAGACCCCTCAGTTCATGCCGTACCCCTCTGTGCCACAGATCTGAGGACAAGACATAAATGCCACATCTCACTTTGTTGCCAAGTGTGACAGGCAATGGGCCAGGGCTCCTGCAAAGCTCCATCCACCTAGGGCTCACTGGGAAAGAGGAAGGCATGGGTGGGAAATCTCACAACAGCTTTGGGGAGTGTCATTGATTCAAGTCTCAACCCTGTCCTGACTCATTTCCCTAGGTTTTCCATTTCCCCAGCTGGGAAGTGTGACTTCCTGGCCAAGGAAGATAATACAGCTTTTCCCCCAATGTGGCTCCTATGGAAGGACCTCCCCCATTGCAGGTGTAGGAGGGCAGAGTCAGAAAAAAAGTTACAATTGTTTTTTTCCTCAAATGACTATCTCTTAAGGAGCTAATGATGACCTCGAAAAACTTAAGGTACTCTGTTCTTCCACTCACCCCTTTCTCATTCCCACCCAACTCAGACTCGTTCCTGCTCTTGCTCCTCCTCCAACACATTCAGGATATCCAGTGCTTTTGGATAGGGGTGTAGCATTTGTCTGAGGATTAATAAATCCGTATTTGAAAAATCATGGCAGCCACACCCTGGTTGGGGTCTTACCTGCTATTGTATCTGTGACCAATTCCCTTGAGGTTGAGGGAACCCACTCTCTTGGGCAGCCAGCCCTCTCTTCCATCCCCTCACATCCTTCAGGGGGTGCATTACCGCTCCTGGGGCAGAATCTCCCCACCACCCCATCCTGCTCACACCACAATGGGTGTATCAGAGAAGACCGAGCTGACCGATTCCGGATCCGACATCCTCCGCTGACCCTTGCCTGTCGCCTCGGGCACCGGTAAGGTATTGCCTGGCTTGAGCTTGCCGTTTTGACCCTGCCCAGGTCCAGCAGGTTCCAGGAAGGCCACCCGCCGGTCAAAACCATCATCCTTGTCCCCACCAGCCAGAGGATCGTGGTTGGGTGTGGTACTAAGCATGGAAGAGCTGAGGCTGTCCCCCTGATGGCTAGAAGGCTTCTCGACACCCCGGCACCAGCAGCGGCAAGGGGTGAGGTACAGGTATATGAGGACCAGGACCACGCTGAGAATACAGCCCACTAGGGTGGTATAGGCTGTGTTGAGAGTGTCATGGTGTCCGTGTAAGGTGAAATTGTGCACTTTCAACTCCACAGACAGGGTCTCGTTGAAAGCGTCCCCCATGGCGTAGCAAGTATACACGCCCCCATTCTCAACCTGCACCTTCTGGAAACGAAGGCTTCCATCCTTAGACACTGTCACTGTACCATTGGACACCTCGCCTGGCACCTGTTCATTGCTTGGTGTCATCCACACCTTGGTCATCCCCTGCTGCTTGGTGTCACACTTGATGGTCAAGCTGTCGCCCAAGTGGGCCTCCCAGGCACGCTCCTTGTACTCGCTGCAGTTGAGGAAACTCAGGTTGAAAACATTGTGTATCTTGTTGGAGTTCATGCAATATAGATCCTCCTGAAAGTCCGTCACGGAGCTCAGCTGCCGGTACTGCCAGTGGGAAAAGAGCTGGTAGAGCTCACAGTTGCATGGCAGGGGGTTGTTATGCAGGTAGAGCCCATTCTTGATCCAGGCGGGCAGGTTCTGCAGGTCGGGCAAAGGTAAATTCTTCAGCCTGTTGGAAGACAGATCCAGGAGCGTTAGGCTGGGGAGCTTGGCTCCTTCCTTGACCAGTTCCAGAGGGAAGCGGGAGATCTGGTTTTGGCTCAAGTAGAGTTTCTGCAGCTGGGACATGTCGTCGAAGGCGCAGCGGTCCACCTCTGTGATGTGGTTATTGTAGAGCAGCAGCACCTCCAAGGCTTGCAGTTCACTGAACAGGAACTCGTCCAGTGTACGCAGTTGGTTGGAGGAGAGGTCCAGGTAGCGCAAGTTGGGTACTGGGGAAAAGGCCTCGGAAGAGATGAAGTTCAGGTGGTTGTGGCTCAGCAGCAAGGAGTGCAGGTGGGTCAGGCGTGTGGGGGTCCACTCGGCCCGTAGGCGGCTCAGGTTGTTGTGGCTGAGGTCCAGTAGCGCTGTGTAGCGGGGCAGGGAGTGGGGCACGTTGGGCAGCTGCTGCTTGGAGCAGCTAAGGATATTGCTGGCGCACAGGCAGGCGGCAGGACAGCTGACCACAGGACGGCCAGCTCTGGCCACCTCAAGGAGGAGCAGGAGTAAGGGCGGCAACAGGAGCCCGAGGCCTCGCAGATCACATTGGGGTTGCATAGTGTCACTCGGGCAGTTGATGAAGACCAGGAGAAAGATCTGGGAGGGAGTCACCCGGCATGTTCTGGTAGGGCAAGGAAGGGTCAATTTCACTACAGGCTTAAGGAAGAAAGAATGGGCTTATAGTCACCAGGGACTCCGGAGGGGAGGACAGACCCTTCCTCCCTGCCCTCCCACCTCCTAATCTCCTCCCCCGACTCCACCCCTTGGGCTAGAAGAGAAAGGAAGAGATGTTGGGACGTTCCCAGACACTGCGAGCAGTGGGCTCAAAACACTGGGGCAAAGGAAGGTGTAGACACGGGGCCCGCCCGACTGCGGTCACGCGAGTGTCAGAGGGGACGATGCGCAGGGTCACAGAGCTTGCCTGGGCCGGGTTTGGCGGCGGGGGCAGCTGGGCCTTTCGGGAGGAGCTGAGGGAAGGTCAACGGGGCACGCGGTGAGACTGAGGGTCCCCGGGGCCTGTCGCGGCGGGCTCCCCCCAAGGCCTCTGGCCACTGCACCTGCTCGGAGGAGGACGTGTCTCAGCCCATGGCCAGTCCGAGAGCTCCGTCGCGGCCTCCCTCGGCGGCGCCGCACCGGCCGGCCTGTCACTGCACCCGCCTGGCGCAGGGGCCCGCGCCCGGCGACATCGCCTCCCGCGCACTCGCGGCGCTCGGCTCCTCTCACCCGCTCCGTCGCCTCCGCCGCTGCGCCCGCCGCAGCCCGCCGACCACGGCCGCCGCCTCCGGGGCTGCGGGCCGGGCGTGGAGCGGCCCGGGGCGCTGAAGGCGCCGCGATCCGAGGGGAGGGAGCGGCGTGGGGGCAGCGAGCACCGCGCGCACGCCCGCCGCCGCCGCCGCCGCCGGAGCCCCGGGGCGCGTGCGCGCGGCGGGGGCGGGGCGCACGTGCGTGTGTTTGTGTCGGGGCCCGGCGGGCGGGCGCGCGCGGGGCCGGAGCGCTGGCGCCGGGTGGCCGACGGGTGGGCTGCGCGGGGTCATTCTCTGTGAGCGGGTCCCGGGCGCGGCGGCTGGCGAGGAAAACCGTCAGGAAGCGGGTGGCGGGCGCCGCAGCCCCTCGGTTAATTCCTCCGCCATCCCGCGTCCGCCCGTACCCCCGGTGCCCTTTCTCCCACCAAAGCCCGCACTCCGAAAAGTGTTTCTAACTGCAGAGAATTCGCTTCACTCGGCTCCGCTGCAGGAAACGTCACCTGTCTTTTAATTTTCTAAATTAAAAAAAAAAAAAAAAATCTGGCTCAGCGCCCACCTGTCAGTGTTAGTGGGAATTCATTAGTCATGGCTTGAGTTCCCTCCTCCCCTTTATGGTGCACTGAAGTCAGGAAATTTTAGGGGAAGGCGTTTTTCTTCAGTCTCGGTGTTGTTAGTTCATGGCCTGGGGTACCGCTGAAGGGAGCAGCTCCACAGCCCGCAAGCCAGTTGGGGTGGGGGAGTAAGGGTGTCTGGTGCGTCCCCAGGGCCAGGCCCCGGGGTTCCCACTTTCCCAGACACCCCGTGCAGTGGCCTTAGGCGGGACCACTTCCCCTCCTCATAAAGGGCGATGCCCGCATAATTTCTCTATTACCAAATCCTCAAGATGAAGGCCTGGGGGACAGGGTCTGCTTTAATGTGGCCCCTGAAGCACCAAGAAGCTATTAACCAGTGTGTGTTGTTGGGGACTGGGGTGAAGAGAGGGGCGTGGAGGAAGAGTTTAGACCTTATAATTCGAAGGTTAGCTATTCTTGGGATGGTGGGCCCTGAGGGAGAAATTACCTTTTTATTCTTTCTCGTCTCTTACAACAGCAAGAGCAAGATTGAAATTAATGTCTCAATAGATAAACCTGCTAAGAGTTTTAAAAAGGAAGAATTTATATCTGTCACATACGTTTCACCCTGAATTTAAGTGAACGTATTATCTCTTCAAAGGGTATTAGCGTGTTAACCTTATGCATAGTGTGAAAAGGCCTCTTTCCCTGTTCGTTTCAGGGATCAGAGAAAAAAGGTAGAGAGGGTATTCCTTTTGGGGGACAGGGAGTTGGAAATTCTGAAATCACATTGCATCAGCTGCTTATTGCTGTGTAACAAATTGTTCCAAAACTTAGTGGCCTAAAACAACAGTTTATATTTATTGCAGAGTTTCTGTCGGTCAGAGATTCAGGAGTGGCTTGGCTGGCACTGCTGGCTTAGAGGTTCCCCATGCAGCTGCAGTCATATTACACACATGGCTGGCTCACGTGGCTGACGGTTGGTGGGCAGCCCCAGTTCCTATCCATAAGGGCCTCTCCACAGTGCTGCTTGAGTGTCCTCACGGCATCCTAGCTGACTTCCCTCAGAGCAAGACAGCCAAGACAGAGAGAGCACTGGGGCCATCTTGGAGGCTAGCTACTGCACATATCCTCTTTGTAATCACATCTGATTTTTAATTTTGAAAATTTTCAAACATATGCAGAAGTAGAGGCAATGGTACAATGAACCCCCATAAACCCATCATGCATTTTCAGTAATTATCAAGGAAACGCTATCACATGCTTCCTCCCCTCACCCCATTTCTATATCCAGGGGCTCATCCAGGTTCTCTTCTTCTCTTCCTTTCCCCTTTTTGTTATGTTTAAGGGGTAGGGAAGAAATAGATAAAAAAGAAAAAAGAAGGTCTCTTTATGCTTGATACCAACCAGCCTCAAGTATAGGTATGTGCGGTTTGAAGGGGGCGCCACAGGTGTGGTCCTCGGTTGGTCTTTTTCTTTAGTCCGTTTAGAAGTAACCATTCCCTTTTCAAACTTTAATGTGCATACACATCACCTAGGGCTCTTATTGGCAAGCAGAGTCTGCTTCAGTAGGACTAGGGTGGGGCTTGAGATTCTGTGTTTCTAACAGGGTTCTAGGTGAGGCCTACCCTGCTGGTCCACAGACCACACTTTGAGTGGTAAGAATCCGAAGCTGTCCTGTCCCATACCGTACCCATTAGCCACATGAGACTACTTAAATTAATTAAAATTAGATAACATAAATCAATTCCTCAGTTTTACTGGCTACGTTTCAAATGCTCGAAAGCTTCATATGGCTAGCTACTTTATAGGACAGCTGTGTTAGTTTGCGAGCTTCTGGAATGAGATATACCAGAACAAATGGCTTTTCTTCCTTTTTCTAATTTTAATTTTTTTTTATTGTATAATATAACATATATATAAAGCAAAGAAATAAAAAGCAATAGTTTTCAAAGCACTCTTCAATAAGTAGTTATGGGACAAATCCCAGAGTTTGTCATGGGCTACCAAACCATCCTCTCAGATTTTTCCTTCTAGCTGCTCCAGAACATTGGAGGATAAAAGGAATAAATATTTTTTTTATCATCACAATCAACTTTTTTTTTCTTTTTTGTGAAAAATGACATATATACAAAAAAGCAGTAAATTGCAAAGCACAGCGCACAATTAGTTGTAGAACAGATTTCAGAGTTTGATATGGGTTACAATTCCACAATTTTAGGTTTTTTCTTCTGGCTGCTCCAAGATACTGGAGACTAAAAAAAATACCAATTTAATGATTCATCAATCATATTAATTTGTTAAACCCTGCCTTCTCTGTATAACTCCACCATTGACTTTGATATTTCTCTCCTACTCTTTAGTGGTATATGGGCTATGGCCATTCTAACTTTTACATGTTGGAAGGGGCTGTCAATAATATGGGGTAAGGGGCGGGCCACGGTGGCTCAGCAGGCAAGAATGCTTGCCTGCCATGCCTGAGGACCCGGGTTCGATTCCTGGTGCCTGCCCATGTAAAAAAATAATAATAATAATAATATGGGGTAGGAAGATGGAACTAGCTGATGTTCTGGAGAGGCTGGTCCCTCTAGGTTTCAGGACTTATCTGGTCCAGGGACCCATCTTGGAGGTTGTAGATTTCTGGAAAGTTACCCTAGTGCATTGAACCTTTGTAGAATCTTATATATTGCCCTAGGTGTTCTTTAGGATTGTGGAATGGCTT
>PVIY010057801.1:0-12766 GCA_004026745.1 Myrmecophaga tridactyla
GCCATTGTCTGCCGGCCCGGGGGCCGTCGGTAGGCGCCCCCCCCCCCCCAACCCCGTTCCCGCATCGCCCCCTTCCATCCAGGTCCAGCCCGAAAGGGCCGTCCCGGGGCAACGCTGGGGAAGGGCCCGGGAGTGAGTTGGAAACACTTAAGGGGCAAACTAGTCCCCGACCCCACCCCAATCAGCTCCTGATGGGCGGAGCAGGGGGGCGAGATCACGAATCCAAAGCCCCGGTCCCGCTTGCCAGCCACTGGCGCGCCCTACGTGGGAGGGGTCCCGGCCGGAGGACTCGTAGCCCACCCCGTCGCAGCGCAGGGAGCCGGCAGAGGGACTGGAAGTGCAGCGCCCCATCCCGCTGGATCCCCTGATCCCCCGGCGGCCCCCTCGGCGCCCTTCGAGCTAGCGCTTTACCTGCAGCCGCAGCCCCGCCGCGCCGGCGCCGGAGCCCGCCCCCTCGAAGCTCGGGGACAGATTATCAAGGCCTGGAACCTAACTGACGGCCACGCCAGCCAACCAGCATGCGATGCTCTCCGAGCTGTCCAATGATGCGGCGGGGTGGGCGGGGCGGCCCCGAAGCATGGAGGGTGGGGCGCGACCCCGGCCCCGCGGGGAGCATCCGCCCCTTGACGGCGGGAGTGGGGCTGTTTCTGTCCCAGAAGGGACAAGCCCTCGCTCAGCGCGGGGAGCTTGGATTTGATCCACAAGGCACTAGGGAGCTATGGAAAGACCCTGAGCAGGAGAGTGGCCCTGGGGGATTTGTGTTTGGAAAATCCCCAGTGTTGAAGCTGGAGCGTCTGGCCAAGCACCAGGAACCTGGCTCTTTCCCTCCGTAAAGGAAAGATCCTTTGCATATGCTGGTCCACCTTCGTAAAACGTTCTTGCCTGCAAAGGTTCACGTGGTCATCTCCTTCAATCTTTCCGAGTTAGACAGGTTTTAAGAGGCCCCGCCTCACTTACTATCTTTCTCATCAGCTAATTTATGAACCTAATAGCTATTTTCACTAAATGGGGAAAAAACTCATAACTCTATTATTTATTTCTTTATGTGTTTGCCACTTGCCTCCCACACTCCCCATTAAAGTGACAGAACCATAAGGACGGGGAAGCGGTCAGTGCTGGCAACCATTTTGTCCAGTCCCCCTGGCACATAGTAGGCACTTAATAAATGTATGTTGAAATAACGACTTGAAATTACATTTCACTCTTTAACCCATTGGAATACGTTATGATCTAAGGTGACCATATCCACTGATATTTTTTCCTATGACCTTAGCATTTATTAGGCACCTACTGTGTGCCAGGCACTGTGCTGGTCCCTGCGGAGATGTAACCTCTGCCATCCTGGGCCTCAGTACTCAGAGGCAGAGACAGACCTGCAAGCTAAGGTTTATGGTAAAGGGTGAGGGAGGTGGGGAGTGGAGTCTGTGGTGGTGCAGGGGGAGGGGCAAGTAATTTACCTGGCCTGAGGATGTGTGGAGCCTGGGGAGGGGATTCCAGAAGGCAGACTGCCTGGATGACACTTCGCTTCCGGAAAGGTGCTCAGCCACGGGAGACTACACGGTCAAGGAAGAGAGGCGTGCCCCGGATATGGGAGATCTGACAAGGTCAGCCTGTTGGTCAGCTGCGGGGCAAGCAGGACGGTGGGTGTAAAGCTGCTCAGATTTTATTTTGATAAAATGTGACCCATCTGGAAAAGCAGGCTCTTGAATTTTGAACAGCCATCTGTATACACGTCCCAGTGACACCCTGTTTTAACTACTGTAGCTTTAGATTATATCTCGAAATATGAGAGTCCTCCTAAAAAAAGAAAGTCCTTTGGTATTCCCATTGGTTTACTTTTCCAGATAGGCAGCAGAACTCTATGTTTCCCTGTGCAAACTCCACTGGAATTTTTTTTCCACTGGAATCTTAATATTTTTACTGTAAAATAAACACATGTACGCACACACATACACACACAACCAGATGAAAAAAACACTTGAAATAAATGAATAGCTTAATGAGTTACTCTAAGGCGAGTTCTCAATCAGAGGTGATTTTGCCCGTCAGGGGACTTTTTTAATTGTCATGATTGTTGTGGATGAGGGCAAGTAATGGGCATCTAGTGAGTAGACGCCAGGGATGGTGCTTAACATTCTACAATGCACAAGACAGCCCCTCAAAGCCAAGAATAATCCAACATGAATGTAAATAGTGCTAAATTTGAGAAACCCAAACTCTAAGGTGAATGTTATTATAACTTCCACCCAGGTCAAAAATAGCACTTTGCCAGCTACCCCAGAAGCCCTCTGTGGGTCCCATCTCAATCACAGCCCCTCCTACACCCCCCCCCCCCCCAAGTAAGCACTGTCAGATGTGGCCATAATTGCTTTGCTTTTCTGTATATTTATCATCCACGTCTGAATCTCTCTGGACATGGTAGTTCAGCCTTGCTCATTTGAGAAAATGTCAATACATCTTTTAAGTCTCTCTTAAACCACAATTTCCCTCCATCCCTTTCTCTTCCTGACAAGAGATTTATGAGACAACGCTAGCCGTCCACCCTGAAGTTTCTCTCACAATCTGAGTGTTTCCTGACCACACACTTATGGCTTGTTTGGCGTGTTCCCCTGTCCTCCAGATTCCCTGCAAATTGGCAGTTGGTTCCAAAGATGGGACAAAACTTGGAATGTATTCCTTTTGGCACAATGCTAGGGGTTGTGTCCTGTCATTAACAGGCTCCTGTACTCCCCTTTTGTGAGGTTAGCAATCATTGGTGATTGACTTGTTGCAGGTTGTAAAATAATGATGTTCTTCTCCTTGCATTTCTTCCTTGTCTGTTATCTGGAATTCTTCCTTTGAGAAATGGTTCCCTTTATGTACCATTTGGTTATCCAGTAGCACATTTGTATAGGAAAGGTAAAATGGTAGATTCGACAACAGTGTTCAAAACAATGACTTGATTCCCTATTATCTTCCAAAGGTGGTGAATTAGGATTTTAAAAATCATTATGATTGTATAACTTTGTAGCTTTTATAGTGTGATTGTGTGAGTGTGAAAACCTTGTGACTGATACTCCCTATATCCAGTGTAGGGACAGATGAGTGAGAAAATGAATAAAATAAATAAATAAACAATGGCGGGTAAGGGGTATGGGATGTTCTGGATGTTCCTTTTTATTCTTATTTCTATTTTGGGGAGGAATAATGAAGATGTTCAAGTATTGATTGTGGAGATGAATGCACAACTATAGGAAGATACCGTGAACCTCTGATTGTACACTTTGGATAATTATATGATATGTGACTATATCTCAATAAAATTGCATTAAAATCACTGTGAACTTATGGATTTAAATGCATCATGCTTGAGTCCATCGTACTCATTCTCCTGAAACACCTACTTGGCCAGTGGAAGCCTCTTCAGTTTGGCTCCTAGAGAGTCCTCGATATTTTTCTTGCTCTGTGATATGACAAGATGCTTCAGGCTCATCTTGGACATTTCCTGCCCCAGACATGGCATCAGCCTTTTCTCCAAGAATCCTGATTTCTTCTGGTGGGAAATTACATCACAAAACTACAGTCTGGGGGCCTTAGAATGCTCATTTGCTATTGGGGTGGTCATTTTTAGTGGGTAGCGCAAGAGGGAAAATATACATGCATGCATATATATACTTTGAGAGTTCATTCTTTTATTTACAATTCCAATTCAAGTCTACATGATCCTTATTTAACCTTTTTGTAGTATAAAAAATAATGGCTCCCCCAATGATTTCCACATCCTAATACCTGGTACCTGTGAATAGGTAACCTTATGTGGCAAAAGGGGCTTTGCACTTATTTCTGTAGCAGAGAAGCTAAGCCTACCTATAGTTATGCCTAAAAGATACTTCTGGAAAACCTCTTTTGTGACTCAGATATGGCTTCTCTGTGTCTCTAAGCCCAACTCTGCAAGGAAAAACCATTACTTTCCCCCCTATGTGGGACATGACATCCAGGACTGAAAGTCTTCCTGGCAAGGTGGGACATGACTCCCAGGGATGAACCTGGCCCTGGCATCACAGGATCAACAACACCTTCCTGACTAAATGGGGGAGAAGAAACCTAATAGATAAGGTATCAGTGGCCAAGAGAGTGAGTTCAAGTAGAGTTGAGAGGCTATTCTGGAGTCTACTGTTACGCAAACTTTATCTACATATTGCTAATCACCAAGTGTGCTAACCCCCAACCAAAGCCACTCCTGTTAACCCTAAAGAACACCTAGGGCTCTATTTGAGAACCTACAAAAGTTTCACACACTAAAATTACTTTCCAGAAACCCACAACCTCCAGATGCTTCCTAGGCCAGGTAAGTCCTGATATCTAGAGGGGCCAGCCTCTCCTAGTTCCATTCCCCTATCCCATATTATCAACACCCCTTTCCAAGATGAAAAAGTAAGACTGGGCATAACCCAAATACCCCTAAAGATTGGGAGAAAGATCAAAGGCGAAGGAGGAGTTATAACAGAGTAGATAGGGTTTAACAAATAAGTATGACTACTGAATCATTATATTGATATTTCTTTTAGTCTCCAGTGTCTTGGAGCAGCCAGAAGGAAAAAAACTAAAATTATGGAATAGTAATCCTTACCAAACTCTGAAATCTGTCCTATAACTACTTGTTACAATATACTTTAAAATGTATTGCTTTTTTTGTATGTATGTTGTATTTTCAATAAAAAATGTTTTAAAAAGGGGTGGAGGGGCTTTGCAGGTGTGACTAAGTTAAGAGTCTTGTGAAAGGGAGAAAATCCTGGATTATCTGAGTGGGCTCAGTGTCAACACCTGGATCCTCATAAGAGGGACACAATAGGCTCAGAGTCAGGGAGGCGATGTGATGGCAGAAGCGGAGGTCAGAGTGATAACAGGACACAAGGAATGCAGGTGGCCTCTGGAAGCTGGAAAAGGCAAGAAACTCCTAGAGCCTCCGGAAGAAGTGCTGCCCTGCCGATGCCTTCGTTTTATCTTAGGGGGATGTCTAGTGACATTGCATTCCCAGGAATGTAAAATAATGAATTTGCGATGTTCCAAGTCACTCAGTTTGTGCTAACACAGCAGCGATGGAAACAAAAGGGCTCCTCTATCCATTTCTCCTTCCTTCCATGAGAATCTTGGTTCTTGAGAACAGATTCTCAGGCAGAGATAGAATGTCACGCAATTACTCATCTGCTTTAAGCCGCATTCCTCACCCAACCAAATACCAACACCACAACCAATATGATTATTTTAAAAAGTTACAAGTATCTTCTGCACAGGCTTTCCCCATTTTCCACCCACTTTTTAAAAACATTTTTATTGTGAAATGCAACATCTATTATACAAAAAAAAAAAGCAATCTTTTTCAAAGTACATTTTAAAAAGTAGTTGCGGAACAGATTTCAAAGTTAGGTTTGGGTTACCATTCCACATTTTCAGATTTTTGCTTCTAGCTGCTCCAAAACACTGGAAGCTAAAAGAAATATCATTATAGTGATTCAGCCACCATATTTGTTTCTTCTGTGTTGTAACTCCCCCTTTGATCCTACTACGAATCTATAGGGGTCTTTGGGCTATGCTCATTCTAACTTTTTCATGTTGAAAAGGGGTGTCAACACTATAGGATGGGGGATGAAATTAGTGGATATTCTTGGAGAGGCTGGCCCCTCTGGTTTTCAGGACTTATCTGATATATGAATCCTCTGGAAGTTTTAGGTTTCAGGAAAGTAAACTTTTGTAGAGTCTCAGATAGAGCCTTAGGTGTTCTTTAGGGTTAAAAGGAATGATGTTTATCCGGGAATGGACAACCACAGCAATTAGCAACATTCTAGTTTAAGCTTGCATAGAATAGCCTGCAGAATAGCCTCTTGACTCCATTTGAGCTCTCTTAGATACTAATACCTTATTTTGCTATATTTCTCCCCTCCCCCCCTTTTACTTCAGCAGACATTGTTGATCTCATGGTGCCAGGGCTAGACTCATCCTTAGGAGTCATGTCCCACATTGTCAGGCAGACTTTCACCCCTGGATGTCACGTCCCATGTAGGGGGGAGGGTAATAATTTTCCTTGCAGAACTGGGTTGAGAGAGAGAGAGAGAGGGAGAGAGAGAGAGAGAGGCCACATCTGAGCAACAAAAGAGGTTTCCTGGAAGCAACTCTTAGGCATAATTATAGGTAGTCTTATCTTCTCTGCTACAAAAAAAAGTTTCAGAAGGGCAAGGCTCAAAGTGAAAAGGCTTAGCCTATTTATTTGGGAGTCCTGTATGTTTGAGAGAGTACCAGGGTTTCCCAGATAGGAAAACTTAATATTTTTTCTCTTGCCCTTCAAGGGACTCTACCAATACTTTTTAATTATCAGCCCACCATAGTCGGAATGTATCTGGGTTTTATGTTAAGCTATACAGAATGGCAAAGCCTTCTCATTCTGGGCTCCATGTGTTTGGGTTGTTTAAATGAGCTGTCCAGACAGGTTGAGTTAGATTGTGTGTTACAGAAACTTTAGGTTCTAGACACAATAAATCTCCCTGCCTTTGGTCTCATAGAGTAAGTGAAGCTCTAGAATACATGCACTATCAAATTTTACCCTGCATTCTGATTTACCTTAGTCCCCACCTGATTGGCTTTGTTTTTTAATCTCTAATTGAAGCCTGATCTCTTTTTTCGCTTAAATTGTTTTTGCATGGAGCAGTGTTGACTTTCAGAGCTGCAGAACTCTAGCCCTGACTCATAGGTGTCACAGAGGTACTCAGAGTTCCAGAGAAACCCACCCTATACACATATAGCTCAGTGTAGCAGAATCTAGAAATATACTTACATCTTCAGACTAAGTATGGCTGCTATAAAAAGCTTACAATCTAGGCTCCCATTTTCTTATAAGTAACTTCTGAAAGGGACCATAGCACATTTGTTCTTTTGTTTCTGGTTTATTTTGCACAACTCCCAGGTTCAATCAGTTCACTGTGTGCCTCACATCATTCCTGGGCCGTGTGATGGTGGCTCAGTGGCAGAATTCTTGCCTGCCACGCTAGAGACCCGAGTTCGATTCCCATACCTGCCCATGCAAAAAAAAAAAAATCACTCATTTTTGTAGTTGCACAGTATTCCATCATATATATATATATATATATATATATATATATATATATCACAGCACTGTATTCCATCATATATATCACAGTTTACCTTTTGGCTTCTCAGTCATTGTACCCTTCGGCCCCCTCCATTGGGCATCATGGATAATGCCCAAAATAAACAAACCATGTCTTACAGTCTCCTAACTTGGTTGTGCAATCAGCAGCACTCTCAATGTTAGACAATTCTCCTTGGTCCAAAGAGTCAAAGAATTGATAAACATAGCATCCACAAATATCAGATCGAAACCTAACCTAATCTCTTCCCCCTGCCCCAGCGATTATTTACCCCTGTTATTGCTATGGGACTGTTGATGTCTTCCTGTTAACTGTTAGGTTGGGGGAACCGGGAAGGACGCTGCAGCTGGGGCTGTGGACGCTGTGTAGCCCCTCCCAACATGGCTCCTGGAACCGCCCCTTCCGGACACCTGACTTCCAGAACTGATGAACCGCCCCTTCTGGCCACCTGACTTCCGGAGAACCGACCCTTCCGGCCACCTGACTTCCGGAGAACCGACCCTTCTGGACGTCACCTGACTTCCTTATTTAAAAACCGCCCACGCCATCACCCAGGCGCTGCCTCACCTCCCTCCATCTTGGGTTCCGTGAGCTCACCCTGGGAGCGCAGAAATAAACCCGCCCGCTTTAAGTTTCCTGGCCTACCGTCCTTCTTTCTCACCCTTTGGCCTGCTAAACCTTTCATTAACTATAGACCATACACGCAGTATTTATTTCCCCATGCACCCCTCTAATATTGACTGTTTCTACAAACTCAAACCTTTGAAGGATTTCATGCAAGAACTTATTTATAATTGTAGCTTGAATCCATGGGATACATGGTCCAATCTCCTTGCAGCCCTATTCACCTTCAATTTGGCAATGTTACTTAAAACCTGACTACCTAGTATCACTTCTATCCATTCCTTACATTTAAGTTCAACCTCGTTGGGTAACCTTCCCCCCATCTAGCTTCTTTGTACTTCTAGGTTCTCTATATTCTAGAGTATAAACTTTTTTAAAAAATATTTTTATTATAAACAACAAATACACAAACATTCTTTTTTGCATATTCATCATCATGATAATTTCTTAGAACATTTGCATCAATTCAGAAAAAGAAATAAAAAGACAACAGAAAAATAAAACGAAAACAAAAAAATTATACATACCATACCCCTTACCCCTCCCTTTCATTGATCACTAGCATTTCAATCTAAATTTATTTTAACATTTGTTCCCCCATTATTTATTTTTATTCCTTATGTTCTACTCATCTGTTGACAAGGTAGATAAAAGGAGCATCAGACATGAGGTTTTCACATTCACACAGTCACGTTGTGACAGCTATATTATTATACAATCATCATCAAGAAACATGGCTACTGGAACACAGCTCTACATTTTCAGGCAGTTCCCTCCAGCCTCTCCATTACATTTTGACTAACAAGGTGATATCTATTTAATGTGTAAGAATAATCTCCAGGATAACCTCCCGACTCTGTTTAGAATCTCTCAGCCATTGATACTTTGTCTCCTTTCACTCTTCCCCCTTTTCCTCGAGAAGGTTTTCTCAATCCCTTGATGCTGAGTCTCAGCTCATTCTAGGATTTCTGTTCCATGTTGCCAGGAAGGTCCACACCCCTGGGAGTCATGTCACACGTAGATAGGGCGAGGGTGGTGAGATTGCTTGTTGTGTTGGCTGGAGAGAGAGGCCACATCTGAGCAACAAAAGAGGCCCTCTTGGGGGTGACTCTTAGGCCTAATTTTAAGTAGACTTGACCTATCGCCTGTGGGGTTAAGTTTCATATGAACAAACCCCAAGACTGGAGGCTCAGCCTATAGCTTTGGTTGTCCACACTGCTTGTGAGAATATCAAGGATTCAACCTGGGGAGGTTGAATTTTCTCTCGTTCTTACCATTCCCCAAAGGGGACTTTGCAAATACTTTTCCACTCACTGATCAATCACTCTGGGATTCATCGGGGCATCTAGAGTGTAAACCTTTGAAATGACCTTAACCAGAGTCATAATAGCAAAATCATACACTATTTATCGTTTTGTGTCTGACATTTCACTTAGCATTATGTCTCAAGTCGGCCCATTTTTAAAATACTTATATTCCATCTACATAGTGAAAGCATTTCACCATTAGATACCATACTTTTTCCCTTTTAACCCTCTTTAGTCTTGATTGATGAGTACTGTGCTTCATTTGCTCCACTGGCTCTTATGCCAATGTCTTTCTAATCATTTCTTGTCTGAAGTAGAGACCTCAGGAAGACTTCCTGAGAATGATATTCCCCAAGTTTTTACATATCAAAACAACCTTTATCCTTTATATTTGAAAGTCCGTTTTGCTGGGCGTAAAATCCTTGGTTCACGTTTTCTTTCCATGAGTATCCTTGAACATTACTCCCTTTTATCCTTGCACAAAGCATTGCTGCCAAAAATGAGAGGCTGATTTTCTTTCCCTTAGACGTCACTTGCTCCAGATACCCATGGAGTCCTTCCTTTCTTTTTAAAGTCTAGTCTTTTATTAAAATATGTCTGGGTATTGGTCATTTGGGGTCAAAGTTCTCAGGTTCCATTGACTTTTTAAACAACAGAGTTTGCAATAAACATTTACATTAAATTGGAAAGAATAGACATTAAAAAAAATCAGATTCAGTCATCTTGTCCATAAGCATGGCATGCTGTTAATTAATCCAAGCTGTTTTAGCACCCTTTGATTGCTCAAGCAAATACCATGCAATGGTCAGCTTAAAGAAGGGGAATTTAGCTGCTCACTGTTTGAGGCTAAGAAAAAGTCCAAGTCAAGTCTTCATCAAGGTGATTCTTTCTCCCCATATTCTGACATTCTGGGGCTGGCTGCTGGCTGTCCTTGACTCTTAACTTGTCACATGGCAATGCACATGGTGGTGTCTCCTGGCCTCTCCCTTCTCTTCCAGGTTTCCTTGATTTTAACTCCAGTTGCTCCTTCTGTGGCTCTTTCTCGCTCTATGTCTGAACTTAATTCTGATAAGATTAAGCCCCATCCTGATTGGATGAGCCACATCTTAACTGAAGTAGCCTTATCAAAAAGTCCTACTCGCAATAGGTTCACACCCACAGGAATGGATTAAGTTTAAGAACATGTTTTTCTGGGCTGCCTACAGCTCCAAACTACCACCCAAGCCTCATGTTAATCTCTCAATAAAGTGTTATAGATTTTTTTTTAAATCAGGTCATACCCTGCTCCTTAAGTTTACTCTCTTTGGTTGGGGGGTGTGGATGATGGAACAACTACTTTTGTAAATAGAAGCTCTGTTTTCTATTATTTCCTAACTGATCACTTTTGCCATACAGGGAATACTACTGTATTGTACATTTGCGTTCATTGGCTGTGTACTACTTTCCATTTTTTTTTTTCTAGAAACAGTGGAGGGAATTAAAATTGGGGGTGTGTGAGAGAGTTGGACTTGGGAGGTGGGAGAGATGAGTTGTCAGCATGGGTGGAGCTGTAACCACAATGGGAGATGCAGGAAGGGCCAGATTTGGGGTGAAGAGATGGTCCTTTCTCTGTTCAAACCCTTGCATGGTTCCCACCTCACTTTGTTTAAAAAACAGTCTTTAGAGTGGCCCCAAGGCTGTGCATGACCTGCCCCATCACCTCTTCACGCATCTCTCTTCCCACTCTCTTGCTCGCTCACCCTGCTGGAGTACTTAGGCCTATTCCTCAAATACTCCAGGCCCGGTCCTGCCTGAGGGCCTTTGCATTGGCTGTTCCTGCTGCATGGAATGCTCTTACCCCAGATCTCTGCGTGGAACCCTCCTCTCCTCTTTCAAACCCCTGCTTCAATGTCACAATGAGACCCGCCCAGGTCACCTTATTTAATTCTTTAAGCTGACCTCACCTTCTGCCACTCCAGACCCCCCGTAGCCTGTGCTATTCTGTTTTCCTTTAGCACTCATGACCTTCCTATTTTGCCTTGATCACCATCTATCTTTTCCCTGCTGGAATGTCAGCCCCACATTGGGCAGGGAATTTTGTCCGTCTGTTTGCTGCCCGGTCCCCAGCACCTTGGTACGCAGAAGGCACTTGGCACATATTTGTTGACTTAAGTGGAAGGAATGGAAGGTGAAGGGAGTGTCAGGAACACCAGGGACTTCCACAGAGCCCTGCAAGACTGTCCCAGCCTAGCCACCTGGTGGCGAGATGACTGCCAGGGCGAAGGAGGTTTAATGATGTAGGTGAAGGGGAGAGATACAATTATCTTCAACCTCTTAAATGACTTTTTTTCCTCCCAGGTTCCTAACAACATGCATGCTAGTGATAGAAAACGTGACCCTCTTCTGTGACTCTCTGTCCAGGACAAGGCTTATATCGAAGCAGGAACGGGGGAGAGGGAGACTCCAGCCACTCCAGGACACATGTGAACTCCTTGGGAGCCACTTTCAGCCCTTTCACCAGCTCAAGGGCGTCCTGGAGTCTCCAGAGCCCCCACCCTGTCTATTCCCCCACCAGTCTGGAATAGCCGGTGTTCTAGTTTGCTAGCTGCTGGAATGCAAAATACCAGAAACTGAATGGCTTTTAAAAGGGGAATTGAATAAGTTGCTAGTTTACAGTTCTAAGGCCAAGACAATGTCTCAATTAAAGCAAGTCTATAGAAATGTCCAATCAAAAGGCACCCAGGGAAAGATACCTTGGTTCAAGAAGGCTGATGAAGTTCAGGGTTTCTCTCTCAAATGAGAAGGCACATGGCGAACACAGTCACAGTTTCTCTCTCAGCTGCAAGGGCACATGCCGAACATGGCGTCAACTACTAGCTTTCTCTCCTGGCTTCTTGTTTCATGAAGCTCCCCAGGAGGCGTTTTCCTTTTTCATTTCCAAAGGTCACTGGCTGATGGACTCTCTGCTTCGTGGTGCTGCAGCTTTTTCTGCTCTCTCTGAATCTCCTTCATTCTCCAAAATGTTTCCTCTTTTATAGGACTCCAGAAATTTATCAAGACCCACCCAAATGGGTGGAGACATGTCAGCATCTAATCCATCTTAACGACCACTCTTGACTGAATCACATCTCCAGGGAGATGATCTAATTACAGTTTCAAACATACGATGCTGAATAGGGATTAGAAGAAACGGCTGCCTTTACAAACTGGGATTAGGATTAAAACATACATCATTTATGGTAATTAATATTTTAAAATGTCACCTTATGTGTGAGACTAAAGCAAAAAATGTTTGTTACAAAATTTATATTTTGACTAGTGCATTTCCTAATATAACTTATATAGATAGTTTGATTGAACACCATAAATACTTGGAATCTCAGGTAGGACATGAGATTTTGTTGGTTTGTCCAGAGTGATGCCCCGATGAATCCCAGAGTGATTCGATCAGTGAGTGGAAAAGTATTTGCAAAGCCCCCTTCGGGGAATGGTGAGAACGGGGAGAAATGCAACTTCCCCAAGTTGAATTCTTGATATTCTCACAATCAGTGTGGACAACCAAAGCTATAGGCTGAGCCCCCAGTCTTGGGGTTTGTTCATATGAAACTTAACCCCACAAAGGATAGGTCAAGTCTACTTAAAATTTAGGCCTAAGAGTCACCCCCAAGAGAGCCTCTTTTGTCGCTCAGATGTGGCCTCTCTCTCCAGCCAACA
>PVIY010057802.1:0-12720 GCA_004026745.1 Myrmecophaga tridactyla
ATCTGCTAATTCTATCTTCTGTGTCACTTCTAAAGTGATTCTGATTAATTGATTTTCTCCTCATTAAGTGTCATGCTTTCCTTCTTCTTTGCACATGTGGCCATTTTTTATTAGATTTATCAGACATTGTAAAGTTTGCCTTGTTGGATGCTGAAATTTTCATATTCCTATAAATATTCTTGAGAGGTCCTAGGAAACAGTTAAATGATTTGGAAACAGTTTGTTCCTTTCAGCTCTTACTTTTAAGATTTCTCAGGTGGAATTGAAGCAGTATTCAACTAGGGCTCATTACTCCTTCTATGGAGGCAAGACACTTCTTGGTACTTACCCAGGGCACCAGTGCTGGGATTGCCCAGCCTTAAGGGAAATATGCAGCATTTCTGTCCCTGTGTGAGCACAGGGCACTGTTCTCTCTAAGTCTTTTGGGTGGCTCTTTCCTGGTTTATGGGGGTTTCCTCATGTACATGCACTTATCGGTACTCAGCTGAATATATGCAGGGGAACCCCTACACTACTTCAGAGTTCTCTCTCTGTGAAGCTTTCTCTTTTCTGATATCCTGTCTGGTGAATTCTGTCTTTTTCTCCCTAGACTCTTAGTTCTATCTCTCTGACTCCAGGGTCTGCTCAGCTCTGCCTGGATTCCCCTCACTGTGCAAAGGCCTCGAAATGCTCTCAGAGCAGTAAGCTGAGCAATCACAGGGCTCACCTTGTTTTTCTCCTGTCTCTCGTGGACCACTGTCCTTTGTTGCCTGATGTTCAATATTCTGAAAACCATTGTTTCCTATATTTTGTTGGGTTTCTGCTGCTCCATCTTGGCTGGGTGCAGAAGTCTCCGTAGTTCTTATTTTTTGTTTGTTTCATCAGCTTTATTGGTCATCTATCCCAAGTTCATTGTACAAAGCCTCCAAAATAACTAGGTATTACAAGAATAGCTTACAATTCAGCTCTGATTGCGCAATTACTTGACAAGTAAATCATTTTTTACAAATATGAGTTTTCTTATAGGAATAATTTAATAAAGAAAATACCTCCATACATCTTACAGCAAATTTTATGCAATTTCTTTGTCCCATTCATCAACCACTGTGGTAGTTAGGTTCAGGTGATAACTTGGCCAGGTGTTGATGCTGATTGTTCTGTTTCTGTTGCCTTAAATTATCAGTATGTGAAATTCATCTATGACTGATTATACATGCAGTTGGCTAAGGGGAGTGCCTTCCAAATGAGTGAGGCTTAATTTAATTGGCTGGAGGCTTAAAAGAGAGAGGTCAGAAGAGAGCGCAACAGCTCAGCGTAAGCATCTCAGCACTCACAGCTCAGCCCAGATGTTTGGAGATGCAGAAAGGAATTGCCCGAGGGAAAGCCATTGGAACCCAGAAACCAGGAGAGAAGGCCAGCAGAACTTACCGTGTGCCTTCCCATGTAAGAGAGAACTCAGATGAAAGTTAGCTGCCTTTCCTCTGAAGAACTACACATCTTTAAATAAATCTCCTTATTAAAAGCCAATCCATCTCTGGTATGTTGCATTCTGGCAGCTTTGACAGACTAAAGCAACAATCATTTCAGGTTTTCTATTATTAGGTGTCTATCACATCTAATAAATCAAGTTACAATCTGTTGCTTCTAATTTTCAACTACTATTGAGATTTCCAGTTAAGAGTTTTTAAGCTTCATTTTCTAATTTTACTGGTCTGAAAGAATTCATGTATCCAGGCTAGGAGACGTCATTTAAATACCATTCCTTCTGATATATAACTCGTATCAGGTTAGTAATCATGTTTGGTAAATGATCTTTTTTACTTCTCACCTGAACTAGACCAGCTGGTAGTTGTACCTCCACCATATCAAGCAAAAAGAGTAAAGTCTTTACATTCTTAATAGTTTATAAACTGCAAAAACAAACCCTAGAAACAAGGGTTAAATAGAAATATTAAGTAAGTTAGAACATATGGTATTGATTAGATTTGGGAACACTTTTATATTCAAGGTCTCTCCCAGGTTGAAGAGATAAAAAGATATAAAAGTATTAAAGTATAAGGATTTGGTAGTTTTATAAAATACTGAAAAACTGAAAAAGATTAATTACTTAGGTCAGTGGTGTATCATTTTCAAAATGCCAGAAAATCCAGAATCTTGGACTCTGGCCAACGGCCAGATTTAACCCTTGGCATTCTTATGCTGTGGCTTTGAAACAGTCTTATAAATATCCACTTGTCCAGAGCAGGAAGTCCTTTAGGCCACTACAGAATACAGGCCCCATGTATCTGAAGAGAGGTACAGGAGGGGCATTTAGCATTCATTCCATTCCTTCTGTTCGTGAAAAGTGTGTCCCACTAGGCAAAGCTTGTCTTAATTTTCAGGCAGCATGAATTAAAACCAAGAGACTTGTAGTATTTACAGTCAAATTTAAGTTTCTGAATACTCAGCTCCGAATATTCAATATTCCTAAAAGGATTCATTATCAGATCCTTGACTAACAAGAGGTTTAACAGTACTTAGGAATTACATTGAATCCCATTCCTCTTTTTCATTTCTCTTGAATTCTTTCTCTCACACCAGTATAACAAGTTGCTACAGGTTTTTACCAAAATACTGCAACAATAAATTATTCTGCATTACCAAAAGTGTTCATGTTATAATGAGCCACATTTGCACATAGCTACAAGCAAGCAAATAGCATCTACTGCAGTGATTTTGCAAATTCAGCATAGTCGGTGTATCCATCGTTGTGCTTGTCATCGTCTCCCAAAATGCCGTCTATTAAGTTAATCAGTTCATCTTCATTCATTAGTGGTGCCTGTCCACTCCCTTCCTCCTCAGGGACCTGAGTGACGTCTGTGGAGAGCTCTAAGCGGTCAAGCAAACTATTGCTATCATAACCGTGCAATCTGAAATCACGGAGCTGAAGTTCTCATGGGGACATCCCTCCTCTGGGGTGTTGATGATGCCTTCCAGTTGCTCCACAATATGCTCTTGGTGATGAGCTGTGGTCTTATCCAGGCCTGCGCCGTGGGGATGTGAGAACCTGGCCCTGGGCTCCTCGGCCCTGACCCCTGGGGCACAGAAGGCTCCCAGCAGGCGGCACAGGAAGGGGGCTCTGATCAGCTGCACAGATCTCACGGCCATCGGCACCATTGCCAGCCTCACTGCCAAATCACTTTTCCAGATGAGAAGCCTCCAGGATCTCAGTAATTTTTTAAATAGAAAATATACTTTGTTTTCATCATGTTAATATATAATAGTGTTCCTATGAATTTTTTTTGTATGCTGTTTGGCAGGGGTCGCATTTCATTATTTTTCCATGTGAATATCCCATTACTGCAACACCATTTGTTGAATTTTTGTTTGTTTTGCTCCTTTGTTTTTTAGGAAGTACATGGACCGGGAATTGAACCTGGGTCTCCTGTATGGCAGGTGGGAATTCTACCACTGACCTGCCCTCACACCCCCTTTTTCCTATGGATTTTTAATGATTTTCTTTATTAGAGAAGTTGTAGGTTTGCAGAAAAATCATATAGAAAATACAGACTTCCCACAAACACCCCACCCCATTATTAACACTGTGCATTAGTGTGGTTCCTTTGTTATAACTAATGAAAGAATAACAATTATTATTTTAATTGTACCACTAACTATAGCCCATAGTTTATATTAGGATTCGTTGTGTTATACAGTCCCATGTTTTCTTTTTTAAATTTATTCTAGTAAATTATGTACAACCGAAAATTTCTCCTTTTAACCACATTCCAATATACAATTCAGTGGTGTCAATCACACTTACAAAGTTATGCTAACATCTATTACCAAAGCCTTCCCATTACCCAAAACATAAATTCTTCACTAATTGAACATTAGTTCCTCATTCCTAACCCTCACCCATCCCCTGGTATCCTATATTCTAGTTTCTGATTCTATGAATTTGTTTATTCTCATTATTTCATATCAGTGAGATCATATTTCGTGTATGGCTTATTTCACTCAACATTATGTCTTCAAGGTTTATTCATATTGTCACATGTATCAGGTCTTCAATCCTTTTTATGGCCGAATAATATTCCACTATATGTATATGCCACATTTTGTTTATCCATTCAGCTGTTGATGGGCACTTGAGGTGCTTCCACCTTTTGGCAATTGTAAACAATACTGCTGTGAACATTGGTGTGCAAATATATGTTTGAGTTCCTGCTTTCATTTTTTTTTCACAATCACACAATCACATTGTGAAAGCTAAATCATTATACAATCATCTTCAAGAAACATGGCTACTGGAAACAGCTCTATATTTTTGGGCAGTTCCCTCCAGCCTCTCCATTACATCTTGACTAACAAGGTGGTATCTATTTAATGTGTAAGAATAACCTCCAGGATAACCTCTCGACTCTATTTGGGATTTCTCAGCCATTGACACTTTATTTTGTCTCATTTCACTCTTCCTTCTTTTGGGCGAGAAGGTTTTTTCAATCCCTTGATGCTGAGTCCCAGTTCATTCTAGGATTTCTGTCCCACATTGCCAGGAAGGTCCACACCCCTGGGAGTGTCCCACATAGAGAGGGGGAGGGCAGTGAGTTTGCTTGTCATGTTGGCTGAGAGAGAGAGGCCATATCTGAGCAACAAAAGAGGTTCTCTGGGGGTGACCCTTAGGCCTAAATTTAAGTGGGCTTAGTCTATCCTTTGTGGGGTTAAGTTTCATATGAACAACCCCCAAGACTGAGGGCTCAGCTATTGCTTTGGTTGTCCCCACTGCTTCTGAGAATATTAGGAATTCCCCACTTGGGGAAGTTGAATTTCCCCCCTTTCTCGCCATTCCCCCAAGGGAACTTTGCAAATACTTTTTTATTCACTGTTCAAATCACTTTGGGATTTATCAGGGCATCACTCTGGACAAACCTACAAAATCTCATGCCCTACTCAAGATTCCATGTACTTATGGTGTTCAGTTAAGCTGTCCACATAAGTTAAATAAGGAAATGCACTAGTAAAAATATAAATTTTGTACCAAACAAACATTTTTTGCTTTAGTTTCACATATAAGTTAAAGTTTTAAAATATGAATTAGCATCTATTTTCAATACCCTGCAGTATTGATATTCCTTTGTTCTTCCTCAAGCAAAAACATTTTTTAATTTATACATTTAGTCACTATCATTGTACACTATAGGCATTGCTACCTATCATAACTTGCCATACCCCAACCAAAACCATTCCAGCCAATCCTAAAGAACACTTAGGGAAATATATAAGATTCTCTAAAGGTTCCATGCACTAGGGTAAGCTTCCAGAAATCTACACCCTCCAGATGGGTCCCTGGACCAGATAAGTCATAAAAGAGGGTCCAGCCTCTCCAGTACATCAGATAGTTTCATATCCCTACCCCATAGTAGTGACAGCCCCTTCCAACATGAAAAAGTTAGAATGGCCATAGGCCAAATACTCCTAAAGAATAGGCTAGAAAGATGAAAGTTGATGGTGGAGTTATATAGGGAAGGTAGGGCTTAACAAACGAATATAATTACTGAATCATTAAATTGATATTTCTTTTAGTCTCCAATATCTTAGAGCAGCTAGAAGTAAAAACCTAAAATTGTGTAATTGTAACCCATACTAAACTCTGAAATCTGTTCTACAACTAATTGTTGTGCTATGCTTTGAAATTTATTGCTTTTTTGTATATATGGTACTTTTCACAAAAAAGAAAAAAAGTTGATTGTGATGATAAAAGAGTATTTATCCCTTCTAGCCTCCTATATTCTGGAGCAGCTAGACGGAAAAATCTGAGATGATGGTATGGTAGCCCATGACAAACCCTGGGATCTCTCCTGTAACTACTTGTTGAAGAATGTTTTGAAAACTATTGCTTTTTTCTTTCATATATATGTCATGTTATACCATTAAAAAAAAAGTTTACAAAATTATGAGAGCTGAAACAGGATAAGAATAAAGTTCTTGCCAGTACTTTAGGTCCTGGATGTTTATTTTCTTCTCTCAAAGAAAGAGGAACATGAGTACGGCTTTGCATTTCCTTGTATTTATACAGATGCTCTCTGACTTTAGAAAGTCCTCTGAATACCTGAGAGTCCACTGCCTCTCATGTCCCCCTTAGTTAAATGCCTTATTTTAATTTCTAACATGGTAAATATTGATAGATATAGCTCACATAAAAAAGGCTCTTTGGTGTCCTCAATTATTTTTTATGTGTCTCCCTACATATACGGATTTCTGTAGCTATACATATACAGACACAGAGGCAGATATGTGATATGTATATCATAGAGAATTGTGTCTACAACTTTTTTTTTTCAATAATTTTTAAAAGTTTAAAGCGGGATCCTGAGACCAAAAAGTGTAAGAAGCCTTACATATATGAACTAACTCAACCTTCACAGCATCTTTATGAGATAGGCACAATTGCAGTTACCAAGGAGGAAATTGAGACCCAGGGATATTTACCAACCGTCCCAGCTATGCAGTTAGTGAGTACAATTCAGAATCCAAACCCAAGTCACGTGACTTCATAGTCTGTGCTCTGCAATCCTCCCTACCATACTGGCTGCAATAGCATGGGTGTTTTGACTTGTTAGGACATTTGTAAGCTTCACAGAGCAACCATTAGACATAGGACCAGCTCCTGTTCTTCAGCTGCCTGCACCCAGCAGCATCCAACATACCATCATACGGCTCCCTTAGGGCCTCGCTCTGCCCTCTAGCTTGCCCCTCATGCCAATGGACTGAATTCCAAGTGGAGGGTGCAGGTGAGACTGAAGCTTCAGGGTGGCATCTGTTGCAGGCCCTGGGTCTCCTGGGGTTAACTCTCTACACATGCATTTTCATTTCTTCTTGTTGTTGTTGTTAATATAGAACAATAAACACCTTTATTACAAGATCTAGGATGAGAAGGAGGAATTATTTCCCTTTCCAGGCCTTGATTTTCCTCAGATAAAACTCCAGCTCCCTGCCTTGTAGCATATAGCCATCTGCTCGGCCACACTGGCCTGGCCCCCAAGCAAAGCAGGCAAGAAGCTTGCCCTGCTGGAACACTCCTCAAGAAACCCACTGATCTTGGCGTTCTTTTTCCTTTCATCATATTTCTTCTGAATTTTCTTTGATTGCTTATTGTTTAAAATTTCTTCCTCCTCAGGAGTCAGCTTGGTCCCCTTCTTTTTTTTTTTTTTTTTTTTTAAGTGGGCCTGGCCCATCCTGTCCGGCCACACTGACCAGCGGCGAGGTTGGTCCGGCGGGCTTGGGACTTGGTCCCCTTCTTGAGCATAGCGGGACTTGTAACGCTGTCGGTACCTATGCTGTCAGTGAGCACAGTACAGTTCTTTACCAGGTTTTTGGTGCAGACCAGCTCGTTATTAGATGCATTGTAGACAACACTGATGATCCTTGTTTAGTGAGTGCAACACTCAGAACTGCAGGAGAAGTTCCCCACGTCCAGCCTCAGGGCACGTTACTTCTTGTTGCCTCCTGGCACCCGAACTGTGTGTATGTGACAAGGCACCAATCTTTGTGTTGGTAACCGGAAGTCCTGGCTCATACTTCCGCTTCTTGCGGTTGGGCTTTCTCTTGTCCTAGGTCTCACAGAGCTTGTGCCAGTTGTTTCAGGAGATGCCCATTGCCCTGCACTGGCTGGAAAGAAGATGCACAGAAACTTTCAATGCAACAACTTTAGTGCCGGTCAAAGCCACCGTGTCTGCAGACCTGCCTTGCTGGGGGCAAAACTCAGACCATCATCCTACTATAAAAGTCTGGAAAATGAAAATTGAGTTTGAGAATGAATTGGCTTTTCAAGCAGAGCCTATTTTTAAAATAATGCTTTCCATCAAGGCTTCTTCAAATAATAGCTTCCTTAGGTTTAAATAAATTGTTTTTAATTGTAAAAATTCAGTTCAGGAATCACTATCTTGAGTAAAGTGATATTTGAGGTTCTTTGAGCACCAGGAGTCTACATTTAGTCTACATGACACTCTACACTTAGGCGGCACATTGTCTGAGTATATGTTCATGTAACAAATATTTACTGGACAGCTACTCCAAGTAGAGTGTGTCCTGGATCCTGGGGATTGAAGCAGGAGTCTGTGCTCAGAGAGTTTAATTTGGCATATACCATACTTGTATCACAAAGCCAAGCTTATTTTAGACAACACGGCAATACAGCATAACACTACGGTTCCGACAAATATTTAAGTGCCTACTGTGTACCTCCCTTGCCTTCTGCTGGGGGCTGTCTCATAAACGTAAACTGCCCCCATCCTCAAGGGGTGTAAAATTCAACTGGAAAAACGACAACAACCCCAAACAGCCATGCTTATAAGATCCCTATAGATTGGGAGAAGGATTAAAAGAGAAGGAGGAGTATAGTGGAGAAAATGGGATTTAACAAACAAGTATGGCTGCTGAATCACTGTACTGATATTTCTTCTAGCCTCCAGTGCTTTGTAGCGGCTAGATGGAAGGGTCTGAGATGATGGAATGGTATCCATGACAAACTCTAAGATCTATTCTGTAACTACTTGTTGAAGCATGCTTTGAAAATAATTGCTTTTATCTTTCTTTGCTTTGTATATATATTTTACAATTTAAAAATGTTAAAAAAAATTATGTACACTATGAGTTCCAGTCCCTCTCTCCCCCCACCACCAAGTAGCATGAATCCAGGGCGATTCCGGGCACTGTTGCCATACAGCACAATGTGAAGGCACCACCTGGAACTGTGTGAGTGGAACAGGCCAGGTCAAAACAGATGCAGAGGTGGACTTCTACCATTCCTATGGGAAGGAACAGAACTTGACGTTGCAAAGACAAAATGATCACAATCATGTAAGAAATCAATATGCATAGATAAGCGGGGAACCAAGTGTCATCAGCATCTGTCTTTGGTGGTCTCCTTTCTGTCTGGGGGCATTTCCCAACCCCATGAAATTCTTAGAGGAGAATGTATTCATTTCCCAGGGCTGCGGTAACAAAGGACCACAAATCGGGTGGCGTAAAACATAGAGAGTCATTGTCTCCCAGTTCTGCAGGCTGGAAATCTGAAGTCAAGGTGTGGGCAGGGTCAGGCTCCCTCTGAAACCCGTCGGGGAGGGCGCTTCAGGCCTCTCCTGGCTTCTGGTGGCTGTGAGCCCTTCTTGGTGCTCTTGGGCTTGCAGCTGTGCCACTCCATCTCCGTCTCTGTTGTCAGGTGGCTGTCTCCGGGGTGTCTGTGTGCCCTCCCCTTCAACCAGAGGCGTCAGCCCTCCAGCAGGACCTCGTTTTTTTTTTTTAAATGTATTTTTATTGACATATCTCCACACACATACAGTCCATACATGGTTACAATCAACGGCTCACAATATCATCACATAGTTGTGTATTCATCAACATGATAATTTTCTAGAACATTTGCAGCACTCCAGAAAAAAAAATTAAGGAAAAAAACTCATACATCCCATACCCCTTACCCCTCCCTCTCATTGACCATCTGCCCATCTACCTGTTTACTTAACCCTCTCTCTCCACTTAATTATTTATTTTTTATCCGTATTTTTTTTTATTCATCGGTCCATACCCTAGATAAAAGGAGCATCAGACACAAGTTACTCATAATCACACAGTCACATTGTGAACATGTCTTTATACAATTGTCTTCAAGAATCAAGGCTGCTATGGAACACAGCCCAAAAGTTTCAGGTACTTCCCTCCAGCCACTCCAATGCACCACAAACTAAAAAGGGATATCTATACAATGCATAAGAATAACCTTCACAATAACTTCCCAACTCTGTTTGAAATCTCTCAGCCGCCGACACTTTATTTTGCAGGACCTCGTCTTAACTAACTCCATGTGCAACCACCCTATTTCCAAATAAGGTCACATTCAGAGATTCTGGAGGTTAGGACTTCAACATATCTTTTTTAGGGGGGCATGATTCAACCCATAGCACAGAAGATTATAAAATAATTAATTCAAAATGATCGAAATAATCCTGAGATTTTTTCCCTCCTTTGGAGGAAAACACTAATTTGGAAGTCATGTTAGTAGCTGTCTTTGGATTATTATTTTTTTTAAATGAATAAAATTCATTTTATTTCATTCATTCATCTAATTTATTGACATTGTACATTAATGGTTTTTATTAGTGTTAATAATTGAGCATTTTGTCAGACCTTAGTCAGCTGTTAGACTGCCTAAGTCAAGCTATGGTCTGCATTATATAACACATTAGAATTTCAACCCAGCATCTCTAAAAAGAGAATGACTAGGAAGAGTCCTCTTGCTTAATAACAAGAGTAACAAAAACAAGCTGTAATCTTTTTACTAGATTCCCAGGTTTCACTAGTAGCATTTATATTCTCTTTAGATGATGGTAACTTCTGAACAAGTAAAATGATTTGTTTTCATTTATGTGAGGTGAAGTTAAGTTCTCCAAAAAGGCTGTGATTTTTCAGAACTTCCTAGAATTTACTATATAGTGAATAGACTCTTCAATTTTTGAGCAGAAATACCCCTCCCCCCCAAAAATCAAAATACCCAAGTAGTTTGAAAGCTGTTGTCAGATTGTTTCTGTCCTAGGAACCTAAAAGCAAGAACATGTTTCACTAGGGCTGCCTTTTTCTTTTAGCACCTTTGAAATGACTCTAATGGATATATTTGTGAGTAGCACATTATTAACCTGGCTCTAACCACTTGTTTTGTGCTGACTGAATTCATGTCTTTGGATTATTTAAGTAGTTGCGAGTTTTCTGGGCTCTGTGTCCCCGTGTGGCTAAACTTTTGGTAAAGGTGCATGCTGCTAGCATTGGGCTTTGGGGAGTAGGCTCATGAACTTAGGACCCAGTTAAGGCTCAGCTCAACAGCCGCCCCTATGCACAGAGTGCAGCTGTCACTCCTTTTGTCATGCAGTGCCTGGAGGGAAGGGGCCTTCCGTGGCCCGCCCAGCAGGTGCATCCCCAGAGAGGCTGGCCTTTCCTTCCTCAGCTTCCTCTGTCCTGGCCTGAAGGTGGCCTTGCCCCATAGAGCCAGACCTCCTGCAGAAGGAAGCTGTGATAGCCGAGGTGCCTGGGTGTCCCCATGGTGGCCGGACAAGCCCAACTACTGCTTGGTCTTCATCCACGTGGCTGTGCCTGGGCAGCTGCTCCTTCCCTCCTAGACGCTGCCGGCGTACTACTGAGGTAGTGTCACCGCATGTCCTGGCCTCTGCTTGGGGCGGGGAGGTCTCTTCAGCCTGCCCCGGCCTGGACTTCCCCAGCTTGTCTCTTTCTGCTAATGTTGGTGTAGAAGAATGGCCTCAGGGTGGCCTGTCCTCCTGGGTCTCAGCCTTGGACAGGTGGCCTCAGGGCCATGGAAGCCGGCACACCTGGCCGTGTATCGTGCTGTCTGCTGGGCAGGCTGAGACTCGGCCAGTTGGGGTTGTTGGGGTTGGTGAGGGTGTGTGGGGGGCAGGGTTGTTGATTCATTGTCATGTTGTGAAAGAAGTTGCTGAAAGACCCTCTGTACATGAAAGAAATATTCTTAGAAGCTGGGAGAGGCTGCTGGACATACAGGTAGGGGCCATGAGGTTATATTGCAAGTTTTTTTTTGGGGGGGGGATGACCAAGTTGAGATGGTTAAGGTAGACAATATATTTCTTGAGGGACTGTCCTCAGCCCTTCTCCCCTTAAACCTGCGAGTGGAATCAAGCCTGTCTCAGAGGAGAGGTTAGCAGGGAATGGTGCTTTCCTCCCCAAAGCCTTTGGGAAGAGTCCAGAGCCAGGATCTGTGGGGCTCTGTGGCCCCTCCACCCCTGAGCAAGTGAGACTCTCAGAGAGGGTTCTGGTCTTTCCTGGGACTGAAAATTAAGGTCTCTTGTGGTTTGTTCGACAAGTGTTAAATGCATGGATGATCCTTCCACAAGCTTCCTTCTGGTCATTTTGTGCTGGCCGAGGGGGTATATGTAACAGCAGATCGCTGTTTGGATATTTTAAATAGAAGAATGTATTTCTCACACCAGCAGATGCTCCACTGTCTGGGCCATGCAGGGCTGTGCTGGGGGAGCCACTTCTCCTGCAGGTGGCTCAGGTGCTTCCCTGCTCCTCCCTGGAGATTCTACATAGCCCTTCTTGGAATCAACTCCAAGGAGCTGATGGATTCAGTGTTGTTCCTATGTTGGCAACGTTCTCAGGGCCCCCAGTGTGGTAAGAGGGCCCTGTTCTAGAAGGAATGGAGGTGCAGGGTCTCCTCAGGTGCAGACCTGGCTCCCCACTGGCCCATGTCAGCCCAGAGGGCCCAGGGCTCCTGTGGGTAGGGGCAGGGTCTTGTGGGAGCCAAGGGAAGGGGCTGAGCTTTTTCTTAACTGTTATGACCCAACCAGTGACAGGAGAAATCTGGCCCATCTTTGAAAACCTGGTCCACTAACTAGGGGGTCTACACCCCAGCTTATGACCCCATCAGGGCCCATCTCTCTCATGCGGAACCCCTGGGAATCACCACATTCTGTGGGTGGTGAAAACCTCACTCTCCAAATATCCTTCAGCATCTCCCACCCTAAAAAATCCTTGTACCCTGTTCTAGTTTGCTAGCTGCGGGAATGCAACACACCAGAGACGGATTGGCTTTTAATAAAAGGGGATTTATTTTGTTAGTTCTTCAGAGGAAAGGCAGCTAACTTTCCACTGAGGCTCTTTCTTACGTGGAAGGCACAGGATGGTCTCTGCTGGTCTTCTCTCCAGGCCCTTGGGTTCCAACAACTTTCCCCGGGGTGA
>PVIY010057803.1:0-12718 GCA_004026745.1 Myrmecophaga tridactyla
GAAAGTCAACTAGCTCTTTACTAGTTATTTCACTGGAGAAACTCCTAAATTGGAATCCTATAATTTCTCAATCTCTAAGGCAATCCCTGGGTCCCTGTAACCACAATGATAGCAAGTGTGCTTCTACAAAAGTATGGGCTATCCTCCTATCTACTGTGACCATGCAAGGCAACGGTCAAAGCAAAGCTTCCTGGGGACACAGTGTCAAAGACCTAACCTTGACAGAGAGTCAAAACTCAAGGTGCCTCACTAGTCCTATTAAGTGGAGTATGGCATATTCCCTGGAGTTGTCCCATCATATGTTGCTTACCCTTTATTCCCTTTTCCAAACAGGAATTTTTATTGTGACTATTGTTTTCCCCATACCATTGTATACTGGATAGGTTGAAAATGGTTAAATTAGTTCCAATGTCCAAAGGTTTAGGAATCTTGAGATGCCATATCCCAACCTGACTGAGAGAAAGCATATCTCCCAAAGACCCCAGATGCAGTAACTGGGTGACACTCTGGAACACTTCTCTAGGAGGAGTGGGGAGAACACTTGTGATTACATGTGGGCTCATTGCATTACGTAAGTAGCAACACTTTTGAAATATTATATGGGAAGAAGGGTGTTTGTGTGGATGTATATACACTATGCAGCCACAGGGAGGATAGTGATGTTTGAGGGGTCACTCATGGACCCCCATCTCCAACCATAATAGTTAGTCCAAGATGCCAGACCCATCAAAGTCATTCTCTAGGGCATTTTTTTTATTTTTTATTTTTTTTTGCTGGTGTGTGTGTCTAGAAGGTGTCTCTTTCCGCTTTGGTTGTAATCAGTAAGAATGCAGTCGCAGAACTGCTGGCAGATGGAGTCCCTATCACCCCCAAGGTACCTTTGGGCAAAATAGAAAAATATGCCCCTTCCTCATTCTATTGATTTTTGTTAGAAAACATACTTGAGTGCCATCTGCTGGAAAATTGCCATAATATGCTAATCTTTAATGTCTACGGTATGATTTGTGACCCGTTATGGAACACAATTGTATACTGTACACTGTAGAAGCCCTATTGACAATCATGTCCCCTGCTACTTGGTGAAGCTTGACCCATTGATGCCAATATCCCCCAAAGAAGCAGAGATGAGAAGGACCAAGAGGCTTCTGGTCTCTGATTCCAGTTCCTAAAAGCCTGAGAGTTAACCTAGCTCCTATAATTCTTTCTTCCACTATGTTAAGAACTCCAGGATCCTTGCAATATATTCCTTTTCTCTTAATCTAGTAGCTAATTCAAATTGAGGTTTTGTTCCTCATAACCAGAAATGTCTGAATGTATATACCCATTTTCACTCATCATCTGGCCATATGGCCTTAGCTGAGTCATTTCACCTCTATGAGCCTAAGAGTCCTCATATGTAAATTGAACAATGATTGGAAGAGAAGCATTTGAGATAAACACATGTAAAACGATTTTGAAAATACAATATGCTCTATGATGTAAAGGATTTCCTTATATCATATAGCATACTGAATGGACTTGAATGGAAAATGAGTGGTGATGGTGCTGATGATGGTGACAATGATGATGCAGCAAAGTCTGTTTCCATTTATCTTTCTGCTTTTCTGTCTTCTTTTCCAAGCATAGAGAATTTTTTTAATGTAGAAAGGAAGAATAAAAAAAGGAGGCTTTTGGCTAATTTAAGTGAGAATAAATAGACTCAGAAGGATTGATTTGTGTCCCTCTGAACAAGAGAGGCTCAGGATTCTGTCCTGCCCTCTTCCAATGGACAGAATGAAAGAGAGCTGTGAGATAACAAGGCGAGTCTGCAGCCATGAAAATTAATGCCCATTCACAATCACAAAAAACCTGAGACAACTTGTTTTCATAATTGCAATGTGTTTAATCTGCTACCTATTAGAGGTGGCCCTTTGCATATCAACAGGTTCATGAAAAATATACCAATGACTCTCAGGAACAAAAGAGTGAATACAATTAGCAACTATTATTAACTTAGGCCAAAGAACTTTACCTATGCTAACCAAACACTTTTAATAGAGACAAAAGCCATCAGTTAAGCAATCAGGTTGAAAATAGAGGGCTCAATTTAGGTTATAATCTATTCAATTCTTGATCATCAGACCAGTATATAACTGTACTTTGAGACACTAGATTGTACTTTTTCATCAGAATAAACCAATATATTTCATCCTGATCTTTTCCTTATTTTTCCATACTTAAACCAATTCATCTGAGCTTGGCAGGTCAATTACTTAACCAGAAAATCTTTATTGAGGCTCAATGTATGCAAAACTCTTCTAGATAGTTTAGGGCCTATAAAAATGAGTAAAGATATGGTCTCTGCCTTCAAGAAATTTGAAACTCAGGTGGGGAAATAAAACAGTAATATATGCAAGTTAAATCCAGTTATTTCATTCGTGAGTTTATTCAGTTATTTATTCATTCAACAAATATTTATTCAGCACTAAGGTGCCAGAAGAAAAATAATAAGGCCAACATAGCCCCTACTAGTAGAGCTTACAGTCTACCAGGAAGAGAAACATTAAATAGATTTCATTTCAATTTGTAATAAGTGCTATTAGAGAAAACCACAACGTCTTAAGTACAGAAACATTTTCCCTGAGAAAGTCATACTTAATTTAAAGATGAGTGGCATCTGAGCAGACAAAGAGAAGGGAATAGAGTCTCTCAGGTGACTGGGAAAGCACAGGTGAAGGCACTATAGTGGGAGAGGGATTAGAACATTGAAACAAACTAAAAGGAGACCAATGCTGCTAAAGCATAGGGGAAGAACAGGTGAAGATGTAGGGAAAGAGATGGTCAGGGACCAGATCATGGCATAGGCCATGTTAAGCATCTTATTCTAATAGCAATGAGAAGTCAGTCAAGGGTTTTAAGAAAAGTAGTGTCATAATCACACTTGCATTTTTTTTACAGATCAGTGTGGCTGCTTGTGTCATGAATTGGAGGATGGCAAGGGTGGATTGGGGAGGACAGTGAGAAGATGTTAACCACAACTGAGATAACAAAGTCACATAAAAAGCCACCACCTCATTCTTCAGCACCACAGCTACTTTCCCAACTCCTACTGATATTATCAATCCCTTAGGTAAGAGGAATTGCCATCCTAAAATTAAACCCAGAACATACTTCCCTTTAGAAACACTGCTATAAAAGGCAGCTGGGTTCCATAGTTTAATTAATACTTTTGTTTAAGTTTTATGGTGACTGCTTTTCATTCTTGAGCAGTTTTATAATTAAGAGGGACCTAGAGCACTTCAAAAGATTCCCAGGAAAAGGCTAGCGAGATAATGAAAGGGTTTAAATATTAGTTCCATGGAATATGCAAGAAAAGCAAAAGCTGCCTTCAACTATACTAAAGGCTTTTATACAGATAATGAGCAGATACTAAGAGGTACAGTGTCATGTTATTCAATGTGGCAAATACTTGCCCATACTTGGGAAAGCATTAAGATTACAAGGTGTTGGAAGAGACAAGAAGGGCTGAGATCTGGTGTGTAGGTGGAGGAGTGAACCTCGGAGAGAGCCGCTGCTATAGCATACAGCACCTTTGTCCCCATCAGATGGAAAGACTACTCTGCCTCTTGGTGGTTGCAGAATACAAAATCTAGTGGGAAACAGGCTAGACTTCATGCCCCAAATCCTCTTGCTATGCCGCCTTAGATAGTGAGCAATCTGTCCAATATGCACCCCCAGGCTGCGGGCTTTTCTGAGATGAAGAAGAAAGCAAGGATGAGCCCTATATGGCCAAGAGGTTCAGAGCAGGTATTCTAGGGCCACCACCTGGCTTTGAATCCTGGTTTATTAGCTGTGTGACTATGGGTAAGTTACGTCATCTCTTGGTTTCTCCATCTACTAAAGGGGAAAAATAATAGTACCCACCTCAAATAGTTGTTTTAAGAATTAATATCTGGTGCACAGTAATCACCATTTACCTTAGTGTTAATTAAATGAAATAAATAAAAGAGGAGTATAGCATGAGTGGGAATGTTTTTGCTATGAGCTCATCTGCTGAGAAGCAACCAAACATTTGAGAAGGAATTTCTACCAAAAACAAATTTAAAATTTTGATAGAAAAAGGTTTTCTATCAAATACAAATTTAACTGTCTTTAAAACAGTGATGACTTTAGTACAAAAACGAATGCCACCTTTGACTGTCCCCATGCCTAAAAGGCCTCAGAGGCATCCTCTGTGAAAGGACCACAACTTTCCATGACATTCTACATTTTAGCCACTGTTTCATCAGGAGGATCTGCAGCTGGTACAAGAGAAGCCAAGTTTAGTAGGTGACCCAAAAATGTAGAGCAACGTCCCTGCTCACTCTCTCTCAAAGCTCCCTGAATTCACAGAAGAATAATTCTGAACACCGAAGAATAATTCTGGCCACCCCAGAAGATGAAGAGATTCATCTTCCTCTTTAAAATGCTCATCTCTCTCAACTATGTTTCTCAGCAAGAAGTCTCCACCTGCCGCTTGAATGCTCAGAGGATTAAGGAAGATCATATGCATACATTAATGGCTACCTTTACTCAGCAGTGATGAGGGAAATGAATATTTCAACATAAAACAACACTTACACCTTCCCATTACCAATTCAATTATCCCCTCACCAAAGTGCATTCCCTACTGGGAAAGATGACTGCACTGCCTGCAATGAACTGTCTTAACAATTAGGAAAAGCCAGGGCAACAGACAAATCATAGGGCAACAGGAGAATACACATACCCATCACCCACTCAAGCTCCATCATTTCCTTCCCAGAAGAGCTTTGTCTCTAGCACCAAGATTGCGAAAGAAGAGTCCTGGCTGCCAGTACAATATGCAGTGACCAAAACCTTCCACAAGGCCAAAGGAACTGATGTTTGATACAAAATTTATATCTTCTGTAGCACACTATCTAATTTAACCTGTATGCTCAGTTTATTTAACCAACATAATACAGAACCTAGAATAGGGAATGAGAACTTGTAGAGGTTAATGTAATACCCCAATACATACCAGAGTATTTGGGGCAAAAAATAAAAAAAATATTTGCAAAATCCCCTTGCAGGCTGAGGAAAAATGTGGAAATATTAAACTTCCTACCTGGGGAATTACTGATAGTCTCTCAAGCATTACGGACTCCCAATTTAATAAGCCATGCCCTCGATCTTGGGGCTTGTCCTTAGGATACTTATTCCTACAAAGGAGAAGCAAAGACTACTTTTAATTATGCCCAAAAGTCACCCTCAGAGATCCTCTGTGGTTGGTCAGATGTGGCCTCTCTAAGTCAACTCTACAAATAAATTCACCACCCTCCCCACTGTGTGGGACATGACTCCCAGGGGTATAAGTCTCCATGGCAACATGGGACATGACTCCCAAGGATGAGCCTGGCCCTGGCATTGTGGAATTGAAAAAGGCTTCTTGACCAAAAGGGGGAAAAGAAATAAACAAAATAAAGTTTCAGGGGCTAAGAGATTTCAAATAGAGTCAAACAGTCATTCTGGAGGCCATTCTTATACATTATATAGATATCCATTTTAGTTTCTCGAGTATTAGAATAGTTAAAAGACCTGAAGCAGTTGAACTATAATCTAGTAGCCTTGATTCTTTATGATGATTGTACAACTATATAGCTTTTGTGGTGTGGACATGTGATTGTGAAAACCTTGTGACTGGCACTCCCTTTATCCAGTGTATCGACAGATGAGTAATAAAATAAGTAAATAAATAAAGGAAAAAATGGTATGGGATACTTTGGGTGTTCTCTTTTTATTATTTTTTGGAGTAATGAAAACATTCTAAAATTGATTGTGGTGATAAATGCACAACTATATAACGATACTGTGAGCCACTGATTGTATACTTTGGATGATATGCCAGTTGAAACTGTCATGTAACCCAGAAAAGCCATGCTCTTTAATCCTCATTCAATATTGCTGGGTGGCATCATTCCGATTGTTTTCATGGAGATGTAACCCACCCAATTGTGGGTGGTAATCTTGGATTAGATGGTTTCCGTGGAGATATATCTCCACCCATTCATGGTGGGGTTGCTTACTGAAGCCCTTCAAGAAGGAACCATTTTGGAAAAAGCTTTAGTGCCAACAGAGCCCACACAGCCAGAGATCTTTGAAGACGCAAAAGGAAAATGCACCCAGGGAAGTCTTATGAAATGAGGAGAGGAAGCTAGCAAATGTCGCCATGTGCCTTGCCAGCTGATGGAGTTGTTCTGGATGGGATCAGCCTTTCTTGAGTGAAAGTAACCTTTTGTTGGCGCCTTAATTTGGACATTTTCATGGCCTTAGAACTGCAAACTTGCAACTTAATAAATCCCCTTTATAAAAGCCATTCCGTTACTGGTATATTGCATCCCAACAGCTTTAACAAACTAAAACAGATGGATTATATGGTGTGCAAATACATCTCAATAAAATTGCATTTAAAAAACAAAGAATGAAAACAAAAAAAAACCCTCTACAAGATATCAGTGATACCTGTATCTTAGCAGAGAACACCTTGCCTAGTAAGAACTAATTACTGAGCCCGGCTCAAGTCAATGGACTGATTGTGGCACTTTGTACCCATACTTGCATGGTCTTCTCTCTGAAACGGGCCCTTATTTTCTATCTTTATTTTCATGTCAAGCATAGGATTTAGATTCTAGGAACAAGGCTCACTTCAGAAGTAAGCCTGGTTTAAACAAACCACTTGAATCTAGCCATCAAGGTTAGCACAGAAAGTCAGAACTGCTTTAGGCATTTTGAGTAGGATAAGATTTCATGCTGGGAATTTGAGAATTACAAAATTAATGGAAGGGCTAGAGGATCAGGCGCTAACCTGGACCTCCATAAGTAATTCCCAGAACAACACAAAACTGACCGATCTCTGAGGCTGACACTGGAGATCTAAATGTCAAATCATATCCCTGTAGCTGGAGCCCAAGAATTAGGGAGCAGAATCAAGAAGTCATCACTGTGATGAATGCCTCTTGATACTCAGAAGTTGGAGGTAAGACACAGAAGTGATTATGGCCTCCTCCTACCTCCCACCTTCTATATCTTGGCACAGGCATATCAAATTAGACAAATCATTTCACATCCAGAGCCCTAGAGGTAAAGAAGTACTAGAAATGTCATTATTAGCTTTCTAGTTTCTCCATAAGGGAGAGTGACATGGAGTTGAGCAAGGCAATCAACAGAATCCTCACATGACTTACACAAGGTTCACAAAATATATTCACTGCCCTGGTGCTAAAACATATGAAAATCTATTATTAAAGAAGACTCCTTCAGATTAAGTCTTAATCTTCCCATGAGCCATGGGAACAACTCCTGGTGATAGTACAACTTAAAACCTTAAGCACGTTAATCTGAATCAGTGCATTTAATCATGTATGAGATCCAGAAAGTACCAAAGTGCAGTCTTTGCACTTGGAAAGAGGAGAGACTTAGAACCAGGGGGAGAGAACATGTGGGTATAGGGAGGGACTAAGGATTAGGCACTAAAACCACAGTCCACCTTTGTGATGAGAATTAGGCTGGTGTGACAGAAGTTCAGCATCTCACGCAGGTACTCAGGATTCACCAGGAGCAGGAATGAGAGAAGAGCATCTTTGCCCCTCATCAGGGGATGCTCCCCATTCAGATCTGAACTAAGACAGCCCACCCACTCTCAGCCTTAGGCTGGGTAGGCTCAGGTGACATTCTCACAAAATCACCAGGAGGGTCCCAAGACAAACAGTGAACGCCAGCAGCCCCAAGCATAAGGCCCACAGAACAAATCTACTCTCTGGTATGTTTTATTTGTGCAGGCCAAGGTTTGTTTAGAAACTCTAATTTGATTGTCTTTAGGTATATGTCCTCTCCATTTCAAACCATGTTCTATTTCCTGTATTATTTTGTTCTCTATTATCTTCTTTCTCTATTATTTTTTATCCTGTAGCTTCCCACATGGATATTACCTTCCTGGACATCCTTGGTCTGTCTTCATTTTTGTTCCCTTCCTTAAGGGAGAATTAAAGACTCTCAAGCCAATGAGAATAAAAACAATAACCTAGTGCAATGGGTGATGTGGGACAACAAATGGGACACACACGTACTCAAGAGCAAAAGAAAAACAAAAAACAAAAAGCAGGATCAGAGTAGGAGGCTCCACTCCAACTATGACAAATACCATTCAGTCTTGGCCCTTGCTGATCAGAGGGGCATAGAGTCTGGGTATGTCATTTTGAGTTAGAGGCATAGAGGCCACACAAGGACCTAGGCAATGGGAGAGAACATTTCATGTACCAGGAAATGTGCTCTCGGAGGACCTGGGCCATTGCCAGGTGAAACAACTCAGGTTTTCTCTTACACTAATAAAAGAGGTTAAGAGCCCACTTTGGCAGCTTGCCAGGAGCCTGGGTATTTGTTCTCCCTAATGGATAGAAGCAGCCCATGCCTGTTCACCTGGCTGCTGGATATTAAATTGTCTGTGAGGCTGGGACAACCCCCCAGTGCAGATCATGGTAATTATCCAGACTGGCTGCTCTCTGCCAGTGCTCCTCTTCCAAGCCCATCCTGGTCCCAGGGAACCATAAACCAGGTAACCATTCCATTCTAATGAATAAACTCCTTAATGAAGATATAAATGCCCTCATTTTTATCCCTTACCATTTACTTTGGACTTTTTTTTTCCCCTTAAACAGTTTGATGCCTCTACTTCCTCACTTCAATTTCCACTTTCACGTTTGTTTCTGGTCTCTAAATAACAGCCACAGTCCGTCTTGGCTCTTTAAATCCATTTCATTCAATGCTTCCTGCTATCTGCTCCAAATCTTTCAGGATGGTCCATGTGCTCCTTAGAAGCTCCATTGCCAAACCGTGAGGAACAGGAAACCCTGCTGAGGTTTTCAAGAAGAAAGGGCAGAGGCTATTGACTATATTCATATATGGATACCAAAAAGAAACTTGAATAAGGCAAACACATTCACCGTCTTTAAGGGAAAATAGAAGGGTGACTGGCAACCAGCAATACACCTCGCTGTTCTCTGCAGGCAAAAAGATGCTCAGCTGAGACAAAGGTACCCGGGGTGTCAGGTCATATGTGAATATCTGGGATTCTTTATATGTTAAGCCTTAAAAAGTATATTTTAACTTAAAATATATGACTATATATCTATCCACTAATCTTTTTTATATTATGTAAAATTTCAAACATATGCAAAAGTAAGAGAATAATACCAGGCCCTCTTGCACCCATCTCCCAGCTTCACCAAGAATCAATATGTGGCCAACTCACCCATCCACCCAATCTCTTTTTCCCACCATCCAGGATTAACTTGAAGCAAATTTCAGATACCTTATCATTTCATGACTTCTTAATAAGAATTATTATAAGATCCAAGACCTTGCACTGACACCTTCTAAGCACTGGCCTCAGTAAATCGGTTCTGGAATTAGATTTATTTGCATTTACAGTCTGTAAATCAACCTGTATATCAGCTGTGCCAATAACTGAGACTTTGGAGAGTTTCTTTACTTCTGAAAGTCTCAGTTCTTCATCTGTAGAGTAAGGATAATAGTGCCTACCTCTTCAGGTTACTGTGAAAATTAAATGTGATAATTCAGGGCAACTGCTTGATCCAGAGTTAAGTGCTCAATAGATACGTGCTTTTATGGATATTACTGTTACAAGAAATTTGAAGAGGAAGGACTACGTCATCCTCCCATCCAAGTGTCACAAGATGACCCTTTAACAAGGTCACAGATCCTCCTGTTCTTTAGTGTTCCAATGCCAACTGGACAAAGGAGATCATTCCCCTTTCCTTGGAACATTGGGGTGACTAATCTCTGGTACTTTCTTCTCAGTCACTAGGTCCAGCCCAAACTCCCAGAATCAGCTTCTTGTCATAATGAATGTGAACTCAGATTTGACTGAGGCCATTATTGTGTTTGTTTCATTTTGGTTTTCGTCACTCAGAAATGGGAGTAACTATACTTCCAGGCCTTATAGTTTATTTCCTGTAGCTAAAGCTCCTTGGTTTTGTACTTATTAGTTCTGTGACATTTGTTTGGATTTTGAATTATCAGACATTTAGAAGATTTATTTCAGCTCTTCCAGGGTGGGCTCCATTATGCTTTCCAAAGCATGATAGAGATATCTAAGCATGGTTCTTATTTCTGGGTACTGTGGTGATAAACTGCATTTCCCAGCACCTCCTATATTTAAGGGGACCCATAAGACAAGATCTCATCAATGGTATATTTAAGAACAAAGGTCTTTGTGAATTAGACAGAACACTAAGATATGTGACAGGTCTGCTAGCATGTATTATGGGTTACATCCCTAATGTACTCCCAGATCTGGAAAATGAGCAGACACTGATATCAGCAGTTCACAGAGTTCTGAGGAGGCCATGGTGACATCTAGGAGGTTCAATTAGTTGGCAGAGAAACAGAGCCAGGAAGAAAAGTTCCACTATTAGAGGGTTTCAATTATTTTTAAAGCAGAGCTTTGCTTACAACAAAATGTTGCTAGTCTGATGGCTTGGATTACCACTAACAACTGATGGACATTATCTTTTTCTGTAGGCATAGCTGGATTCTGTGAGCTTCAAATCCAGAAAACACTTCAAAGATTGCCCAGCCTCCACCCTAAAGTCCTTGTGGGTCCAGATGACAAAGGAACATTCATACTCTCTAAACACAGTCACTGGAAGCAAAGAAAGTATTTTGCTGATCTTACTAGTTCTCTTAGGAGAGGATACCAGAGAAAAGAAGCTTTGTGAGTGCATTCTGTACCTGGAAACTTACTTGGAGATCTAAGAAGGACACAGGAGGGCCCTGACAAATTGTTAACCACCTAACCTATTAATTTATATCACAGCATTTTCTGCTAAGTCCCCCTTTTTTTTTTAATTCCACAAAGATCTACTACTAAAATTCATTCACTCGTTTTATATTAGAGAATCAGCTACAGAAGAAAATTGGTTCTGGGCAGAGCCAGGACTCAGGCACTATTTCAGTGTTGCAGGTGAAGGTGGTATTAATGGTAATGGGAATGAGGTAGGTGCTTGTGCCGGTTTGAATCTGTTGTGGGCCGTAGAAAAGCCAAGTCCTTTAATCCTCATTCAATATTGCTGGGTGGGAGCTTTTTTATTGTTTCCATGGAGATGTGACCCATCCAATTTTGGGTGGTAATTTTTGATTAGATGGTTTCCATGGAGATGTGTCTCTACCCATTCAAGGTGGGGTTGCTTACTGGAGCCCTATAAGAGGGAACCATTTTGGAAAAAGCTTTAGAGGCACCAGAACCAACAGAGGCAACAGAATGGACAGAGCCCCGGAGAAGCTGGGATGATTCCTAGAGAGAAAGGTAGCAGACATAGTCATGTACCTTTCCAGCTGAGAGAGAAACCCTGAACATCATCTGCCTTCTTGAACCAAGGTATTTTCCTTGAATGCCTTAATTTGGACACTCTTATAGCCTTGCCTTAATCTGGACATTTTCATGACTTTGGAACTGTAAACTTGCAACTGAATAAATTCCCCTTTTTAAAAGTCATTCCATTTCAGGTAAATCTCACTCCAGCACCTTGCAAACTAGAACAGTGCCCAAGGTCAATGGGTTGATTCTTAGATTTAGAAAAATCCCAATGGATTGGCCAGAATTAGGTCAAAACCAGAGTTACAGGAAGGTCACAGCTTTAAATTCATAGAATTGATGAGTGGAAATCCCAATAAGCTTCTCAGTCATGGAGGGTGCCCCTGAGCTCAAAATATGGCAATAGTGGTTAAAGAAAAGGCCAGAGACACAGAGGAAGTCCTTACTTCCAATTAAGACAAAATCTAATCTATTTACTCCTTATAATTTCTTCCCCTTGAAAGGAATATAATGAGATTTTACTCCCATGGCTAGGTTATATGACAAATGTGTGCCATCCTGAAAAAGATGTATTATGAGATTCTATATTTCACATTCATCCCTACACCTTCTGATCTCGAGTCACATGCCACTTTTGAGATTTCCTAATTGACTCAACTGCACAATAGTTGATAATATATGTGCATCTTCTAAGCACCCTCCGCCAGGAAACCTTCTCTGACTGCTTTCCCCTGAAGTTGGACAAAATGCTCAGCTATACAAAATGTACAGTATGTATTCATGTGTTTACTTAGACCTCACTCTATTTTTAAAAGAGCATGGTATAAATTTCAAAAATACAACAGAATTTTTTAAGTGAATGAGCAAGAAATTTGAGAGAGGGAAAAATAAATTGAGAAACACTAAACAAACTCAGGGTGAAGATTAAGATACAAAATTCTTGCCACAAAAATTTGCTAGAAGTTTAGCCACAAAATCCGACTAAGAGTCGACAGATGAGTAAAAAATACGGATAAAAAAATAAATAATAGGGGGAACAAAGGTTAAAATAGATTGAGTAGAATGAAATACTAGTGGTCAGTGAGAGGGAGGGGTAAGGGGTATGAAATGTATGAGTTTTTTCTTTTTTATTTCTTTTGTTGGAAAGATGCAAATGTTCAAAAAAATAATCATAGTGATGAATACACAACTATGTGACGATGTTGTGAGCAATTGATTGTACACCACGTATAGAATGTTTGTGTGTCAAGAATGTTTGTATATTTGTCTGTTATTTGCAATTTAAAAATATTTTTAAATATTAATAAAATAAAATAAAAAACTGGAAAAGAGAAACATGATCAGTTA
>PVIY010057804.1:0-12721 GCA_004026745.1 Myrmecophaga tridactyla
TGCTGGTCAGTTTGGGTTTCCCAACAGAATCTGGCTTTTGACTTCGAGATCACTGCCACTGATGATCCTACAAGGAACAGAAACTCCCAGGTTTAGACTAAGGATTTGCTTCTTCGGTTTGTCAGTGCATACCAGCATCCATCACTCTCTTCCAATCCCAGGAAGTCATTCAGAGAGAAAGAACCAGAGAAGGGGAGCGAGAAGCCAGAGTGGGGAACGGAGTGTCAGAGTGACCCAAACAGCCTCAACTGTGTCTTGTCTAATAAGCAGTTCCAGACACTCCTTACCACGGTGGCATCACAGTCATTTGCAGCCTTTAGTTACTCCCTCTCACCACACACTCTATTTAGCAGAGGAAAGTGTGGAAAAGAATAAAACAGGATGAAGAAAAACCAATGAGGGAGAAAGAAGATAAGGAAGAAACAACAGTGACAACAACAACAAAAAAAGACAGGGAAATACAGAACGGGTGCATCACCTTATTTCCAACTTCACATCTTCAACTGCAATTGAAATCCCACAAGGGCTGGGGATTTGTCTGATTTGTTCACTGCTGTCTCTCTCTGGTGCCTAGAACTGGGCCCGGCACATAGCAAATATCTGTTGGATGACTGAAGGCTTCAAGATTCATCTTAAGGGTGAAAACTAGAAGTGGCCAGCTGTAAGACAGTACTTCTAAGGGCCCTGAGGCTACCTCCGGGCTACCCCAGTCTACCTCGGGTCAGAGGAGGGCAAGGGTCCAGCCCTACTTTCCTTGGAAGGCCCTCCCTCTGCCTATCTGGAGACAGTGCCAGTGGACTGTACTTTGTTCTGCCCTTTGGCAGTGCTTTGGGAAATATTGTGAAGCAAGCACCATTTTCTCACCCTCACCCACTCTTCCCCGGTGCTCTGATGAAGAAAAAAATTGAGACTGAAAATTCATACACATTTAAAGGCACTGGAATCAGTGTGTTGCCCCTCTCTCAGATGGGTATAATTCAAATTAGTTTCTAGAAGTAAAGACAACATGTAGTCTAAAGGAACAAGTTTCATGTGGTGCAGCTGCTGATAATTCAATTCCTGAGTGAGGAAATTGTTATGATATGGAGGCTGAGACCTACTATACTTTAAATTACAATACCATTTTGTTTTTTCTACTTTGGAGATCATTATCAACATTTTTTAGCTTAAACAATATTTTTAAAGGTATTTCATTTTCATAATGTTTAAAATAATTTTCTAAATGCTTGAAGTTTACCAATGAAAATGAAAATAGGTCATTTTTTTCTGAAATTTTGTAACGTTTTGGCATGCAAAAGTTGTATTATAGGGTACTGGTTTATCCATAGTCAATTAAAGGAAATAGAGCAAGAAATGAAAGAAAGAAACAGAGAGAGAAAGGAAGGAAGAGAAACGGGATGGAAGGGAGAGACAGAGGGAGGGAGAGGAAGAGAAATAAAGAGAGAGAAAGAATGGAAGGATAGGAGGAAGGGAGGGAGAGGAAGAAAGAAAGGAAGAAAAGGAGAAGGAAAGAAAGAGCATGGCAGACAGTAATCCTGTAGGAGCTTCAGTTTCAGAGTCTTCTTAAGGCAAATATAATTTTTTCATTTGACCTTTGTTTTTCTGTTTGATTGTTTGCTCAAAGACCTTCCAAGTTGAATTACTTAGTACAGAATGCACAATTTCAGGTCAGCCTGAGCTGAGCAAATAAAAACGTCACTACAAACGGTAACATGGAAATAAATCTGAAGCATAAAAATGTTCTGGCAGTCCCTTCGTGGTTGTACCAGCCTCGAGAGGTGGGGGGTCACCTCCGGAGCCTGAAGACTTGCAAATATACAGGGTGGAGGCAGGTAGTGCAGTGCCCTGGGATGGGGGGAGAGTGGATGATAATCTCAGGTAAGAAGCAAAGTACTTTAGGAGCTACATTCCTGAAGGGTGAGTGTGATGTAGCTCAGCACCAGAAGACCAATCCCTTGTCCATGTTCTGAAAGTCTCTGTAACACATGACGTATTCTCCTTTGCCTGAAGGACAAGCTCTCAGGAATCAGAAGGAGAAGAAGAAGGCATGGAGGCCAGGAAGGAACTGGGGGAGAGGTACAAGTTGACTTTCTGGGTGGGCATTTTTGAAAATCCAAGTTCTCTGTGGCCTGCTAGCCTTACTTTTGATATTTATCATCCTAAGAAGGAAGTGGTTTCTTGATGAAGGTTGCCAGGTGTGCTGGTTTGAAAGGATGTATGTCCCCTAGAAAAGCCATGTTTTAATCAAAACCCCATTTTGTAAAGGTAGAATAATCCCTATTCAATGTTTGAAACTGTAATCAGATCATCCCCCTGGAGATGTGATTTAATTAAGAGTGACTGTTAAACAGGATTAGGTGATGACATGTCTCCACCCATTTGGGTAGATCTTGATAAGATTTTGGAGTCCTACAAAAGAGGAAACATTTTGGAGAATGAAAGAGATTCAGAGAGAGTAGAGAATGCTTCAGTACCATGAAGCAGAGTCCATGAGCCAGCGACTTTTGGAGATGAAGAAGGAAAAGGCCTCCTGGGGAGCTTCATGAAACAGGAGGCCAGGAGAGAAGAAGCTAGCAGATGATGCCGTGTTCGCCATGTGATCTTCCAGATGAGAGAGGAACCCTGACCATGTTCACCATGTGCCTTTCCAGATGAGAGAGAAACTCTGACTTTGTTTGTCATGTGCCCTTCCACTTAAGAGAGAAATCCTGAACTTCATCAGCCTTCTTGAACCAAGGAATCTTTCCCTGGATACCTTAGATTGGACATTTCTATAGACTTGTTTTAATTGAGACACTTTTATGGCCTTAGAACTGTAAACTAGCAACTTATTAAATTCCCCTTCTTAAAAGCCATTCTGTTTCTGGTATATTGCATTCCAGCAGCTAGCAAACTAGAAAACCAGGGTTGATGTCCAGGGCAGATTTTGTTCCAGATACTTATGATTCCCTAGGGCCAGACTCAGACCCATACATAGATCATCTGGGGCATACTTCTTCCATAGAAAAAGAGAAATTCGGAGCCGACAGTATGGCGCAGACATGGGTGGGAATCCCTCCAATTCCAGCGGATGGAACAAAGACATCATCTTGAAGAGAATCTCCTAGCAGTCACTGGTTTAACCATATTCATTTCTATCCCAGGCTGGCATATTTCATCTTCTATTCCAATGAGAATTGTGGGCTAGATTTCTTAGGAAGAGTAATCTGGGGTTTTATAAGATCTCTCTGTTGGCCATATTCATTCATCGTTTCTCCAATTCTCAGCTGGTAAGTATTGACTTCCTCTGCAGCTGGTAGCTTCTAGTGTTTCTTTTCCTATCGATACTAATCCTGAATCAGCTCCTTCTTTGGAGCCATGCCTTCATCTAGAGATTAGTAAGGATCTCTGCTTTGTGCTGGAAGATTTTTTCTTTCGTTTTCCAGCAGAATTTTGGCTGAATGTCAGGACTAAATCACCCTTCATTATTGGAAACAAATACTTTTTCAAGGTCCATTTAAGAGCATTTCATCTACCTCCTCTCTGATTTAAGAAGAAAAAATCTCACTGCAGTAATTTGCCTCTGCTTCAACCACAAACTGCTATTATTTAAATCTTCAAATTAAGGCTTTCTGTAAGCAAGAGCTCCTTATACATCTTTCTAAGAGTCTCATATAATTTTATTAGTTTGTTGGGCTCAGTTTTTTATTCCAGTTGTCTTCCTGGAGTAACTGTACCACGCACCTCTTACATTTCGTCATTTTCTTCCTAAGCTTTTTCTTTACTTAATTTGTCTTCGTTATGGCACATTTTTGCCTGTGAAAGGTTTACAAAATTCTCTGTAAAAACGAGTAGCATTTCCATGCAGTTTTGGTTTTCCAATATCTTGTCTTGATTTTCTGGTTTTGTATTTTTACATTGGATTAATTCTTAGCTGCCAAATGTGGATTTTCTACTAGCATCAGATTCTTTCTTTGAGAATCTTAACCGTATCTCAGCCCACACACTTCCTCAGACTCTTGTAGTGAAAAAACACCTCTGCTGCTGCTTTGATCTTCTGCCTAAAATCTCACCATTTAAAAAAAATTATATGCGGTATTTTTAAACGTCTGTGCAGTCTATTGGTGCATCCTCTATCCTCTGTGGCAGGAGTAGCTTCCAGAATAAACTGGCACACAACCAATTCCTTGTATATCAGCAATACTTTCAGCTTACAGGGTTCTTAATGAAATTTGGGCAGCCTATCGTCCTCAGATGGAATCCCACCAGCCTCTCAGGGTATCATTTCGGACATCTTTCACTGGAGGACAGAACTTTGCACAGCTGCAGGACTTCTGCATTTGTTTCTATGCTGCCTTCAGAGGCACCAGTACCTCTTAGCTCACATGCCATTAAGAGCCAATCTCTTCCAAAACTATCATTCCAAAATCTATCTCTACATTCTCTGGTCTGGGATCCTTTATTGTAACTGAAAGGTTTAGAAGGCAAAAGGGTGAGAAAGAAGGAAGGTAGACCGGGAAATTTAAAGCGGGCAGGTTTGTTTCCGCGCTCCCGCGCTGAGCTCACCAAATCCAAGATGGTGAGGCAGTGCCTGGGGGATGGCAAGGGGGTCAGGTGACGTCTGGAAGGGGCGGTTCATCAGTTCCGGAAGTCAGGTGTCCGGAAGGGGTGGTTCATCAGTTCCGGAAGTCAGGTGTCCGGAAGGGGCGAGCCTGGAAGTCATGTCATTCGGAAGGGGCGGTTCCGAAGTCACGTTGGGAGGGGCGACACAGCCTCCGCAGCTCCAGTTGCAGTGCCGTTCCCGGTTCCCCCGACCTAACAGTAACTCCTGCTGAGGAATGATCCTCATTTCCTTAATTCCCTGCTGTCTTCAACTTTGGAGTCTCCTTCTTTTCAGTAGTTTCTTCAGGGCTTTCTTCTCAGAACTCAGCAATGGCCAAGAGGACATTCTCCTCCACGGAAGTTGCTTGCTTCTCACCTAAAGACCTTGACCTTGGTGAAGGCATGTGTTGATCCCTTATAGGAGCAAGGGTTCAGCTCCCAGAAGCACCAATTTTCTTCCCAGCTACCTGGGACTCACACCAGAATCAGAACTCAAGGGCAGGAGCAGCTGCGCAATGGGCCTGCCAGGGCATGGAGAAGGAAGAAGATGCAGATGGCCCCGTGGGGCCATATATATTCAGAAAACTATATCCCCTTAGTTTATCTATGTTCAGAAACATTATCTTTTAAAGTAAAAGGCAGTGTAACTGGATATAAAAGTCTTGGGACCCACTCTATTTGGAAATGTTAAAGAATTGTTCTACTGTCTTCTAGCATACGAATGTTGCACAATTTGGGAGAAAAATCTGGGACAACTGTGTTGTGTTTTGTTGTTGTTGTTTTTACCCTTTATAAATGAATTGATCTTTTTTCTAGGTTCACCAAGGGATTCTCTCTTCATCAATGAAGCCCTGAACAGTTCCACTAGATTCATGAAAGATGGAATTTATGTTTCTGTTTGACCTCCTCGTTGACTTTGCATTGTTTCTTAGTTTGCCAGGACTGCTATGACAAATATTACTCGATGGGTTGGCTTAAGTGACTGGAATTTATTATCTCCTAGTTTGGGAGGCTAGAAGTCCAAAATCAAAGTCTCAACAGACCATGATTTCTCCCAGAGTCTATTGAATTCTGGTGCTGACTTGCTGCAATCCTTGGGACCCCAAGGTTTGCATCTCTGCCTCCTCCTCCACAGGTAGTCTGTCTCCTTGATCTCTTTCTGTGCCTTTCTCTGAGTGACTGTGGCCAAATTCCCTCTGCTTATAAGGACTTGAGTCATGAGAATAAAGGTCCACCCTGACACAGTTTGGCCTGATCTAATTAGGCTCTTGGAAGATCCTATTCACAAATGAGTCCACACTTTCACTAAAAATATCTTCGAAGGTTCACAATGACAGGCCTGGGGGTTAGGACTTGAACCTGTCTTTATGGGGGATGTGATTCAATACCCAATGGGTGATTTCCAAGAGAAGGGGGAAAACCAACCTTGTTCCATCATCTCTGTTCCTTGATCCTTGTTAATCCTATTTGATTAATATCCCTGATTTGCACGCCAAGAAAGAGGACAGAGGATTAGTGATTCAACACTGATTCATAACAAATGATTTCCTTCTGTCCTTATATCCTGCCTACCATGCAATCTGAACCTGGGACCTCAGTCATCCAATACCAGTACAGAGAAGTGAGAACTGCAAGAAAGGGGCTGGGAGGGAATTGAAAGATGATCCCAGAGGCAGGTGCATCCTCTGGGCCTGGCAGGTATCCCCCATTCCTTTGGAGCAGCGGACTCTAGGGCAGATGGTTTGAGGCTTGGGTGTGGTAGGAAGATTCAGAGACAGAGAGGGCAAAAAAGACAGTGCCTTACAACCACCTACTCCTGTTTGAGTTAGAAATGACTTCTTTGTTGGGCTGCCTCATTATCTGTGGTACATTATTTACTCAACAAATATTTGTTTGCCTATTCTTTGTTTTTGGCAAAGAGAGATATAAGGACTAATAAGATGTGATCCCTGTCACGGAAGAGAGCACAATCCAGTGGGAAACACGGGTCTCTGTGCAACTAACTCTAATCTCATGCAGAGGTCTCAAAGAGTGGAGGGCAAGAGTATTTTATGCATTATTGTTCTATATACCCATAGCTTCTCCTATTCAAAAAAAAAAAAAGCTACAAGAACTTCTATTTATATTGATTTTGTATACAAATAAAGAAATCACTCGAGATATTTAATGTTTAGGATGACACGAAAATGCACATCTGTGTGTCATGTGTCATGAATTGTTCCCAAAGCCCCCCTGGAAAGGGTGGTCCATGCATAGAAGGATAGCATTGAGTTTACTAAGCACATTCTCTAGTTTTAGCTCCGTTGAACCTCAAAACGGCAAACAGCTTCAAGGCTTATAGCAAAAACAATAAAAACAACAACAACAAAAACTGCAAAGGGGAGATGAGATTAGTAATGTAACACATTTAAAACACACAAGAAAATGGCAGAGCTGACACTTTTACTCCTTATATAAGCTCTCTGTCAACCATGTTGTGAGATGAAAAAAATAAAGAGCCCAAGCCTGACAAGGTGTTCGCCAACATGAAATTAAAGTTATAGAAAAGTTTATTTGAAATATCATTCAACGTCTGATATTACTTACAATGCGTATAACACAATATATTGTACCTTGAGAAATATTTCAAAGGATTATAATATTATATACATAATTTATGAATAATTGTATTACTATTTATATAGGGGTTCTGGTAGCTTGTAAGTGTAAGCAGCTTGCACTTACTGCTGTTGTAATATACATGCAAAACCTGTACTGGCCATTTGCAGAAAGTCTGGCATAGCATGGGCAGTTGCTCCGAACTGGTAAGTAGGGAAACAATATTTGAGCTGCATCATAAAGAATGAGCGAATTGCTATCAGTTGCAGGAAAGGAGAGAGTCATTCCAGGTAGTTGGAATAGTAGGAGCTGGGACTCAGAGGCTTCAGAGAACACATCCTTTTTGGAGATTAGTTGGCAGGCCGATGTCTCTTGAAATGTATGTACCATGTGTAGGGAGAAGGGCAGCAGATAAAGCTGGCAAGGTAAGCTACATTACACCCAGATTGAAGGGGCCTGAATTGTATGCTAAGGATCTGGACGATACACTACTTATAGGCAATAGGGAGCTGTGAAGTTTATGTACAAGCAGGTGGCACCCTCCTATTTGTAGTTTAAATGCCTCTGGCTTCACTTTCAGTGGTAAATTGGCCAAGAAAGAGAGTGATAAGTGACATTAACATCGACTTAAAAGGTATTGCTATCTATCTATCTATCTATCAGCACTGTAAACTAGAAAAACTTGGAGACTATATTAGCATTAAGATGTAAAATGCTACTCGATGTTTAGAAAATACTGAGAAACTACACCTTTTGATAAGTTTCCTTTTCTAGGGGTTATTGTGAAAGAGGCAGCTGGTTCTCCCAGAGGTTCTACTAATGCATTATTTTCTTAAAAAATAAAAATATGTGGGGGGCACTCAAAAGCAGGCTGGGCGTATAAAGCCAAAAGAGTTTCTGTTCCAAAGGTGTTTTTCTGCAGTGAAGGCCTAGTAAATGCTGACTAAGCATCTAGACCTTAAGAGGCAAAAGGTGCCACCCACTGTAAGCCTGCATAGGAATGTGTGTGTTTATCTATCCCAATACACGCTTTAACTTCATTCAAATGACAAGCAAATAGGACTGATTTAGAAGAGAAATGGAGTGCTGCCATACATTTACAAGCCATAGATGCTGGTGGAACAGTTTCTAATGTAAAAAGAAATAAAATATAGTTACTGTGACTGGGAGATTTAGCATGGAGTATACAGGTCATTCTGGAGGTTCCTCTTATGCAGATCTCAGCCAGATACAACAAACTGCCAAAGCTCGCCAAACTCAAGCAGCAAAGTTCCTCAACACCCTAAGGACATCCGGACCCCATAAAAAAAACCACAAGCTAAAGAACTCAGTAAACAATCTAATCTGAAAGACAATTGAAATACCCTACATGTCCACCAACCACAAACAATTTACCCATTCTTCTTTTCCTTTTAAAACCCTGTCTGGAAATGCAGAGGCGGGACATGATTTGGGTTGCTAGTTTAATCTGTACTCCCTGAATTGCATTTCTAAGACCCCAAATAAATGCCTTTGTTGCCTTGAGGCTTAGTTTATTATTCGGTTGACACTAATGTGTGGGGACAGTCCTATGATGGCATTGATATTATAGCGATGCGCTGCTGAAACTGAAAATAGCTTCCCATCATATCTTCCTGAGTGCATTTATTCATTTTATAAGGGGTTTTATCTAGAAGGATGTTGATTTTACGGACTGCAACTTGCAAATGGTATCGTGTAAATCTTGATATTGCATCATGTTTCTAATTAAGTGCACTTTCTTCTGTTTCTATAAGATCTTGTTCTGGATCATGAAATGCCATTTAACTTGGATTCATATCCTTGCCCTCCCCCACACTGGCAAAGAATCTTACAAATAATTGATAGTATAAGGGAATGGGGCTGCTTCTGGCAGGAAAATGGTTCCCCGGAAAGCCAGGGTTCCGCTCACCCTGCGATTTGTATTACAGAGAAGATACATCTTTTCGGCGTAAACTCGGAGTCTTCGGTCAGGATCGAGGCCATTTAAACGCAAATTCACGGTGGCGGGCAGTGGGAAAATAGCCTGCCTTTCCAGAAAAACAAAGAGGTAAATGTTCCTCTCTGGACCGCAGTTAGGGTCTCGGAGTTTTCCCTGCTCATTCCTGTCTTTTGTTACCTGGGGTGGCAGGGTCTCTGCAGATTCCCGAGACTGTGGAAGGCCAAGGGCTCCGGGCCCCCCCACCCAGGAGGCCCCTCGGATTAAAGAGCCCCGCTCGGTGCCCACCCAGAGGAGGGGGGGACCTCCTGGGAGGAAAGGGGGAGGGGCGTAGGACCAAGGCTGGCCGAGCTACAAAGCCGAGGAAAGGCGAGTTCTCAACGGGTCTTAAGAACTCCCTATGCCACTTCATCCCCACAACCCGGGGTGGCCCCAACCCTTAGGGGCATTCGACTCCTTAACAAAAATATTAGCATTGGGAGCTTTCCAATCTTTTATACTGGAGAGCATTGAGAGGAGTGAAAAAGGAAATAATGATGGATTTGCAGTCTCTTTCTTTCAATCCCTCTTCATTCATTGGCTGAGTTGTCGGTTGCCTAGGAAACCGCGCACAGCTCGGTCAGGGAGCTGCGGTCTGGGGCTGCGCGCGGAGCTGCAAGTGGTGAGTGAACACACGCAGGCGGGGGGAAGGGGGCGGAATCCGAAAGCTACATGTCTGGCAATTTCTGCAAATGTGTGAAAATATAATTTGCATTCAGAAAACATGCCTTGAAGATTTGCTACCGGGGTGCACGAGTTGTTTCAGTGGCAGAATGCTAACGTGCCATGCGGGAGACTCGGGTTCAATTCTCGGCCCATGCACACCCTCCCCCTTCCGCCCCAAAAATAAGTGCTATCCAATCACCCGTGTAAAACTCTCTTTCTGTCAGTCATCTTCATTTACTTGAAACAACGACTTCCTGTGCGAAATCCTTGAGAATTTGGCATTAAAAATAATCCGAGAATTGTGAGGGCAAAAATAATTTAATAGTTTAGGGGATATCTTGCTCACCTCAGCTACATTCATAAATGTTGAAATTTCTTTTTCCAGCGATATTTCTACAACTGTCTGAAAGGACAAAAATCTTCAATGTCGGCGCATCAAACTAACAGCATGGAAGTGATAATGAAATATATTGAAATCTTCATGTCTAATAGACAATGGCCTAGATTGAGAGGAATTATGTATAATAAACAGACAAAAGAAATATTGGGGACCCAACCGAAAGTGTACCCCAATACGATTTTTTTTCCTTTGAAAGTCTCTTGCTGGCCTCTTCTTGCAAACAAACAGAATAAGGATGGTAGAAAAGGATTAGCGGACAAAGTGAAAGATATCAGGAAAAGCTTTCGACACAAAATCAGCTCCTTGCGAAAATAAGAATGTGCGGCATCATAATTCAAAATTGGGGAGGCGGCGCGTGTGAAAATAAAAATGTGCGGCATCACAATTCAAAATTGGGGAGAGGGGAGCGGTTAGCAAGAATGACAGCCTGGCTCGGCTCGGGAAGCTGGAGAAGGGAAGGAAGGGGTACAATACCCGCAAAACGCGTCAAAGGAAAGCAGATGAGCTTGTGCCAAAAGCATTTCGTCCGTGTTTTCAGGATTATTTCCAACCTCATCCTATCCAAATCCGTCCCCTATTACAAACCTAAGAGGAAAAGGTCCTTTCGCCTACGAGAACTCGAACATGCGTTTTAACCCGGGAGTGCCGCAGAAGTGGCTCTGAAATTGAAGTTGAAAAATGAAATCGTTAGGGGACAGTGGCAGGGGCCCCTCAAATCACTTGGTGTGGCGCGTCTACACTCGCGGTGTGGGCACCGCCATCCAGCTGCCTGCGCCACCGGAGCCACCATCCCGCGGTGCTGTTACATACACCTGCCACAGCCTTTCGGTCAGGACCGGGTCACCTCCCCGAGGGCGGGGGCGCTCAAAAGATAGGATTTCGCCCAATCTCTTTCCTTAATTTGCTGTGTGACCCTGGGGGTGGTTCACGCTCGACGGTCTCTGTTTCTGTAGGTCTCCATCCCACCCCGACCTGGGTCTGGGGAAATCTGCCTGCAAGCCTAGGCTGGACACAGTGGCGGGGAAAACTTGGGCGGGAGGGTGGGACAGCTGGGTTTTGTTTGCTCTACTTCTCTTTGAAAGTCCCTCCCACCCCCTGGCGAGAGAGGCGATCCCAACGTGCTAGTGTTTCTGGAAGGTTCACCTTCAACAGCTGAAGCTCCCCTCCGCCACCGGAGCCCGACTCATTCGGCCCCTCTAGCCAGAGGGCAAGAAGGAATCGAGTCACCACGCAGACCACCCGCCTCGGGTGGGACGGGGGGCACTACCCTCCTGGGATTGCGAGGAACCTATTCCAGGTCTCCAGCGAATGTCTCTGCCCTCTTTCCCCACGCTCCCTGCCTCCAGCGTACACACAGAGTCAGCCTCTTCTCACAATCGCTCACACTCGTGCGCGCTCACACACACACGCACCGCAAGTCACAAAGGGCTCAGTCCCTTCCCCGGAAGCCTCGAGGCTGCGGGTTTGGGAGGGAGTGTGGCGGTCCGCGTGTGCGCCTGCGCCTGTGCGCGCGCGCGTGGCTCGGGGTGCCGCAGCGTTAAGGGTGTCCCCACCCCCTCCGGCAGCACGAAGGCTGGCACAGTGCAGCCGATCTCCTCCGGGTTCCTCCGGGTTCCCACCGCCCCGGAGGCCCGCGCACAGCGCTAAGTGAGTTAGCCACCCCGCGCACCCACCGCCCCATTTCACCCGAGAAGCGTAAAGCCAATAGGTGAGGGTGGGGGACAGGCTTTCGGCTCTTACTGCTGGGCTGCGGAACGCGTGCCAAGCTCTGGGGAGCCCTTTGTTCAGCCGACAGCCCCGCCCCCGGGACCCCACCCCATTTCTGCCGGGATGACAGTCCACGCTGGGAGGCCGGCCACACCCACCCCATCGGTTCTCGCCAGGAACAAAGCCGACCCGCGGGGCGTGGAGGGGCTGGGTCCCAGACCAAGAGCTCGTGGGTCCTTGCAGAAGGTGCCGGCGAAGGTGGATGTGGCGGGAGAGATCGCCAGAGCCCTGGAGGCTGCGGCCGCAGGGGGTGGCCAGGGCAGACAAAGAGGAACCGGACCGGGACCGGGAGCAGCCGCAGGCTGCTGGGTCGCGGGCGTCCGGCGGCCGCGCCCCTCCGACCCCCAACGTCTTGATCGCATCCGACTTCCCTCTGTCCTCCCCCCAGGCTCCGGATGGCGGGGCGTCGATCCCTGGCAGTCTTTGGCCTCCAAGATTGGAGGAGGAGGCCGGTGGTCGCCTCAGGAGCAGGTGGGCTCCGGAGCTCCCGCAGCGGTAGACAATAACCGGGAATCCGCGGCCACCTGCCGGCGCCCGGAGCACCGCGCGCTCGCTCACTCTCTGCTCACCTGTCCGCCTCTCCACCTGTCCCTAGTCCTTCTACCTCCCAGGGCCCTGTCTCCCCACCCCCTCCCCCCACCGCGGGGACCAGCCAGCGCCGGTTGCCCCCTCCCTTCCGCTGCCCGGGTCTCTGCTCTCCACACCTCATTTCT
>PVIY010057805.1:0-12717 GCA_004026745.1 Myrmecophaga tridactyla
TTCTGTATTGTTTCTGGTTATCTAGTAGTTGTTCTGGAGGACGAACTAAAACGCGCACCTTGCTAAGCCGCCATCTTGGCCCCCCCCAATTATTAGGCAATTTTAAAATGGAAAGCTTTCCTTCTTAGTTAATGGCCAACATTTTTATTGACAAAGTGGTTTCCAACTTTGCTGCACAGTTGAATCAAGTGAGTATTAAAAAATAAAACAAAACTCTGGTGTATGAGACTTTTCCAAACACCAATAAAACCAGAATCTCTAAGAATGAGTCCAAGGTATATTTTTATTAATTACCCACGTAATTCCAATGTGCAGCTAAATTTGGCAACCAGCATTGCATTTAAGTGCTTCTTAAATTTAACGTGCAGCAAGTCAACTGGGGATATTGCCAAAGTGCAGATCCTGCTTCCATGGACTCACATGGGGTCTGAGAGTGCGTACTTCTAATAAGCTCCCAAGTGGTTCCAATCCTACTTTGATAGCAAGGTTACAAACTAGTGCAGCCAATAGAAATAAGGTGCAAACCAAATATATAATTTTCAAATTTCCATTAGCCACATTAAAAAAGTAAGCAAAACAGGTGATTTAATTTTATTATTGCATCTTATATAGGCAAATGTAACCAAAATATTATCACTTAAAATGTATTCAATATAAAAATTGTGCATGAAATCATTTCCATTCTTTCTGAAGTAATAGTCTCCAAATACAGTGTGTATTTTACACTCATGGCCATCTCAAATTGGAAGGCATGGATACAATTGAGCCTAACTTGTCTTTTTTTTCAGTCTTTTGGGACATTTACTAAGTCTCTATGATTATGAGTTGAAAGTAAATATTGAGGTTTTTTGTTTTCTGTAAGAACAATTTTCTCTTCTAAACCATACTTTTTTCCTATCAATCCACATCCTGTAAAAACCAGATAGGTCATTTAAAAAATTTTAAATGTAAAGCCAATAATTACTCACCAAAAAGTTTCCGATTAAAATGACCATCATGTAAAAAGGGATACACCTGAAAGGACTCGCTACCTCCATGCAGTCCCACAGGGTCTCTATCCACTCCCCGCAGAGAACCCGGAACACAGTGAGGTAAGAGTGGAAGAAGTCGTGCATGTGCCAGTACGAGAGCAGACAGTCTTGGCTTATTTTGCAGACGTGCACTTCGTAACGTAAACCGAACAGCTTCAGGCCAAGAACAGCAGAAAAGAAGGTGAAGGTGAACAACAGCAGGACCAGACTTTTCAGGGCTCTCAGTGAGTTACTCAGGGTCAGCATCAGAATCCTGAAAGTTGGCCAATATTTGCCCAATTTGAAAATCCACAACTAGAAAGACAGTATACAAAACAACAGAAAGGACAAAAACAAACAACAGAAGTATGGTTAGTATTTATTATGAAGTATATTTTAAAATTTTTATCAGCATTATTCATACACATATGTAGCCATTTGATGGGCAATTCTAAACAAATCTTAAATATTCTATAATTTTATATACTAGATTCAGTTCCATTATCTTCTAGTTATCTTTTGCTGATCACCATTCTAATATTGTACTACTATAGTTTTTCTAGTGTTATTTTGCTGTCTGGTAGGGCAACTATCCATTCTTTTCTTTTCACAATAAGTTAACTATTTTTCCTCATTTTCATATCTAGATAATTCTGAAAATTCTGTTTCATTTGAATGAAACAGAAAGGTCCTATTATATATTTCTCTTCCAAAGAATTATATCAAAGACCAATCATAACATTCCAGGTTTAGTCTGAATATTTCCATTGTTTGCACTAGATATTTTATTTCTATTTATACAGCAAAAAATTACCTGAACATTTTTGACCATTGTATCACACTGAGCCTACAGTCATCTAAAATTCACACACCACTTTTATATATGCAACACCTCCCCCAACTTTTTTTTCTAATATACAGTTGGTCTTCTGGACTCAAGAGTGGGACTTTATATTTATTCATGTAAAACATAATTATCAGTCCATCATTACCCTTTCAGGTATTTGATACATTTATTTATCACAATCTCTGCATGTTCCAATAATTATGATGCCTACATCTTGTCTATACTTCTTTTACTCAGAAAAGTTTGTGGAGGAGGACCTAAGATGCAGCTCTAAAGAAGCCACCCTCTAGGAGGTAATCATTTGGATAAGAGAAATCTACTTAATTGTTCTTGATTTCTGCTATATTTCTTCAACTTGTAACCAGACATGGCAATACGTCACTTATCAAATGCTTAACTTTTCCATGAATACCATACTAAAAGCATTATTTATTTGTCTAGTTTTCCGTGTCTCACTACCTGATCTCATTACAGACACAAACTGATTCTCAATTAATTTCATGATGACTTACATTATGCTGGCCTGAATGGTCTTCCTTTATAAAGTTCCGTGCCCTACACTTAAGAATACCTGCTTACAGTTTACTAGTCACACACTGGCTTTCAGCTTCTGAAACTCTTCATTTTCCTGCTTCCCCAAACTTGTCCCATAACCCAGCTCCTGCTTCCTAGAACCACACCTCAAATTTCCTGCATATCTGGCCTTATTTCCTTTAATTCATTGGCCAAATAGCAATAGAGGCTGCTTAGTCTTTTCTGCAGCACTTTCTAAACTCTTTATATATGAATTAATTCATTTACTCCTCCCAATGCCCTTGTGGGTTAGGAATTACTATTATTCCCCTTCTATTTCTGAGGAAAGTGACATAAATTTTTCATAAAATGTAAAACAGGTCTGGGATTCTACTTACCAACTTGAATGATTGAAAAACAGGTATGCTCTCAGTATTTGCTATAACAAGGTCTGTTAAACCAAGGAACACAATGAGGCTATCAAAAATGTTCCAACCTACTTGGAAATACCCATATGGATGCATGGCAATTATTTTAAAAATCATTTCTGCAGTGAAAATTCCAATTATAACCTAAATGAAAACAAAACACATGGGGGAAAATATGATCTTAACAGCTTTATCACAATCCTCTTATAGAGAAGCGGCAACTCTTCATTGATGCATTCTTCACCTCTCCTGGGTCAAGATTGAATTATTTTTGGAAGATGTATTACAGCAAAGACTCATACATTTTATTTTACAATCCAGTGTTAGACGCTGTCTACGGGATTTTAAATTACTCTTAATTAAGTCATCCTGGAAGGAAAAAAATATTTGAGGGTGAAAATGAAGCACTATGTACATAATTTCTATTTTAATAAAAGCCATATAGGAAAAAAACAAAAGAATATTTGAGAGTGAAAACCTCCATTTTGAATATTTCCTTTTGAGATATGGAGTACATGTTAAATTCTTTAACTTTTTCCAATAGTGAGAAAATTAAAAAAGGTACATGTACAATCTGGGGGGGAAAAAAGAATAAATGATGAAACTGTCTTTTGTAAACTGTAATGTCAGGAATAACTAAATTATTGTTTTGGTATCAGGTAAATGTATAATTCAAAACTGACGGCAGTTTGTATTATTATAAACCCATGAAACAACAACAATACAATCAAAGAAACGTAAACTGTAAACATTTGTTTGAATGTGGCTTGTTTTTAAACTCCTTGAAATCTGGTTTGTCTTTTGTACGGTATATGAAAAAAGAAAAAAGGGATAGATGAACCTCCAAAATACCTTGTCAAAATGAAAAGCTCCAATCTAAGGCAAAGCTTAGAGGAGAGATGGCAAGATGCCATCAGAATTCAGGTGTCCGTGAAGAACCTGTGCCTCTATTTTACCCCTGCCCCACTCTGATCTGTGGGGTTATGGTATCAAGACTGTATACTTGGGAAAGGAGGGGGCAATAAATAAACCCGACAGCCAAGCAGCTAGGTAGCACCTCAAATTTAAATGGCAGAATTTTCAACGCCAGCCATGAAACTATTCAATAATAAGAACATTTACAGTGGGGATAGGGAGATGCATGAACACAATACCTCATCCAGTATTAATATAATGCATTTGCAAAATATTGGAATTATACAATAAAATAATGGGCATAATAATGACTAAAGGTAAAGGAAATAATATATAGTGAGAGACTTACCAGGTTTCCAATGCACAGAAGATGTCTGATTTCTTCACTCATTGAATAATGTTCCAAGGCCAAAAATATTATGCTTAAAATTATGCATATGGTAATGACAAGATCAGCAAATGGGTCCATTATAATCCTATGGACAAATTCCTTAAATTTTAACCAACAAGGTGAACAATTCCAGATGAGGAAAGTTTTAGCAAATCTATAACAGCACAATGGGCATTTTTTCTTTGATTCTTTAAGTTCTGAAAGGAAATAATGGAAAAGTTAAATGTCAGCAAAGTGGTAAGTGCTTAACTAATAGAAAGTATTTGACCTTCAAATGCAAAGGCAACTTTGAAATTAGACTTCTGATTTAATATTAGCAAACTGAAAAATACTACACTAACAAAACCAAACCAAATAAAATGTTCACTATTTGGTTCATGCTTGCTGAGTCAGACAAGTGAGAATGAGAAAAACTGGATTGGAAGCAAAACATAGGAGTCTCTCTCAAGAAAACAAATATGGGATATAGTTGGGAATATGATAATTTATAATTTCTTGATTTATAAACTTAAACATAATAATTCTTTTTTATAATTTCTTTGATAAAGATTTTCTGGTTATAGGTAAAAAGGTAGTGGCAAGTCTAGAAAGGACCTTGAAGATGTCAATATGATATGTTCCAACCTCTATCTGGAGTTACAACTTAATACATTCATATTGTTTTTAATGTTTGTGAAGGAAATTCCTTGGTCATTTTGGTGATCCTTTCTGTCATGGTCAGGTCCATGTGTCAACTTGGCCAAATGGTGGTACCTGTTTGTCTGGTTGGGCAAGTGCTGGCTTGTCTGTTGTGATGAGGACATTTCATAGAATTAGATCATGATCATGTCAGCTGTATCCACAGCTGATTCCATTTGTAATCCAGCCAAAAGGAGTGTAATGAGTCTTCTGCAATGAGTGATGCTTAATCTAATCACTGGAAGCCTTTTAAGGAGGATTCAGAAGAGACAGGCTGTCTTCCTCCTTCGGCTGGTGTGCCTCTCCTGTGGTGTTTGTCCAGACCCTCCATCAGAATCGTCGGCTTCACAGCCTACCCTGAAGATTTTAAACTCTGTGTTCCCGCGGTTACGTGAGACATTTTTATAAATTTTATATTTGTGAGTGTTCCCTGTTGATTCGGTTTCTCTAGAGAACCCTAACTAATACGCTTTCCAATATTTATAACACTTATGTATTGTTCATCATAATATTATCATGCTATTCCTTAAATTTTGGTTACCATCATCTAAAATTCTGAAGAAAATTTCAGGATTTCCTTAAAAGTGAATCTTATTAATGTTCACACTTTCCATAGTGTCTAAATATCTTTTACTTTACCTGCTTTATGTCTGAGGGTAGCGTCATCCAACACATCCACACATGTGCTCATAGAGGCTGATAGTCTTTTCTTCATTTCTATTTGTGTAGTCTTGGTCTGAAAAGAAATTTGACAGGCCTAATACTGGCTTTTGCCCTTTGTAGATCAAATACTATAACTGTAAGAAAGTGAATAATCTGTTAAAATGGTGATTTTTACCAACAGATCCTATTCTGGCTTCCATCATCTCCTATACTTTATACCCTAAGCAGTCTTAGGCTGAATTAAAATTATTTGGAAAATGAATGTGCATAACTCACAAGTCAACTAAATCATCTTAAGCTATGAGTTCAACAGTAAAATGAGTAAAGGCTGGGAATTTGAGTAGCATTATCTATATTTGACTAATAATGCAACGGATGGTCAAGGTTATTATGAAGTGTCAGATGGCAAACTTACTACTGAATAACAGAGTATTTTCCTAGTACCTTATTTTTTTTTCCTTGAGGACATATTGACTTTATAACTTGGTAAATTACCTTGGTAAAATAAAAATGATTTGCTTCTGTGATGATGAGACCTATCTGGAAGAATATCAGGTAATAATGGAATGGATTTAAAATGTTCACCTAAGTTAGAGCATATATCATATTAGATGTTGAGACAGAGGTCGGTTCATCAAGGTAAAACTTCTTTCTGTCTCCCAGATCTCTCTAGTAAAGGTTTTAGGACATGCTCTGTTTGACTGATCTGGTTACACAGGGTTAGGGAATCATTGTATTAAAAAGGCACTTAGAACACTTCAGTTCTGAGGCAGAAGTTATGAGATCTGTACATTCCCAACTATCACAGGTAGAACCACAGATGTTCCCAGTGACCACATGTGAAGCTTGTGTTCCAGCTGAAACTCTAAGAAACTGAAAATGGAAGGATAATATAGTGGTTGCCAAAGTTAAATTTGGCACACACAGTGAATGATAATATTGATATGTATACAATTTGTGGTAAATAGGTGAGAGGTCGTGGGTAGAGATAACTGGTGTGCAGCCCTCCTGGCACTGCATCTCCCCTATAACCCATGCCCAGCACACTCCGGCTGGCAAGCTCTGCTGTCAGCTATCTAAAGTGATTGAGTAGAAATCAAGAATATTAGTGCATTCATGTCATGCAACATCAGTCAAATCCCTTCTTATTTCACAAATACTAGAGCTTGAGATTAGAACCAACTGTAGTGGTACTGCGTTCCATAAGGAAAATGACAGGTTCTTCATGTTTACAGATGTCCTTCCCCTCACTTTTTTTTTTGTATGCTGTATGGCAGGGTCACATTTCATTATTTTTCCATGTGAGTATCCCATTATCGTAGCCCCATTTGTTGAATTTTTGTTTGTTTGTTTTGTTTTGGGGCAAGTGCATGGACCAGGAATCGAACCCAGGTCTCCCGCATGGCAGGTGAGAATTCTACCACTGAACTACCCTTGCATTCCCCCTCACTTTTATTTAATCAAAAAAATAAGCAAGGGCGGGTCACAGTGGCTCAGTTGCAGAGTTCTCGCCTGCCATGCCAGAGGCCCTGGTCCGATTTCCAGTGCCTGCCCACGTATTAAAAAAAAAAAAAAAAAAAGGCAAAAAATTCAGAATGTGAGGTTACTTTATTTACCTAAACCCTGCTTATGCCGGAAATATATTATAGTGGATTATAAAATTGCACAGAATACATAATTCCAAATTTCCGTGAGATAAAAACCAGGAAAAGTGTTAATTTTTGTTATTTAGATTTGACAGGGAAGTTTAAGGTTATCTTTATAAAGATACCACTTTGTGATATAGTGAATAAAATTGTCAACTATTTTCTTAATGTAGAGAAAATGCTGCCCATTAGACTGTCTCTGATAGGGACTGTGTTTGGTGGAATTGTAGCAAAGAGCCACTCAGTAAAGATAACTATGTATTGAGATTGTGGGCAATAATGTGGATTATATGACCAATGCCCAATTCTATACTAATTTGAAAAATAGATACATTACAAAATGTAATTTCCATATATCAATCTGCTAATATATTTATCTCTATTGAATATGTTAATGTTTGCAATATATATTGAATGAATGCCCACAAAATGGTCATCTACCAATGTTACAGCTATTTTGCAATGCCAAATGAGAGTATTATGATTCATTATACACTTCTTTGGGAAGTTTAAGTGTCAATAAGGGCACATGCCTGAATTTTAGAAAATCCAACATTAAAATTAGTCTGGATGAAAGGGATAAGAATCTTCTCAGAATGGAAGATTTTCTCTGGAGGGAAGGAATGAATATGGAAGAACAGAGTTATATTTCCACTATTAAGCTATGAATACCTATAGGATTCAGTTTGGTCTCAGATTTACTCTCTACCCAGCAGCCACACCGGCCTTTCTGTCCCCCCGACTCACCCTCCCCCTTCCTCTACTTAGCCAGGATTCATTCTTCAGACCTCAGCTCAAGTGTCAGTTCCTCAGAAAACCTTCGCCAACTCAGAGAAATCTTCTATTGTAGGATCTCTGCGCACACTCATCACTCCTTTATAACACTCACCACAGTTTTCTCAAATAGACAATAATACAGTGCACTACAAAGTATTCAATATCCAACTTCAAAAACAAACATTATAGTCTTCTTGTTTTATGTATTCCTCACCCCTATTTTTTTTTCCTGAAATTAAAGAAAATTTCAGATATCATATAGTTTTTAGATAAAACTTTTTGCAAAACAAACAAACCATAATATTATAGTCACAGTATATAAGATCGCCAATTTCTAGATATCATCCATACCTATGCTCAATTTACTTCCATGACTGAAAAATATCTTATAATTAATTTGTTCTAATTGAAATACAAACGAGACCTGCACTTTGCATTTATTTCCTTGGCACATCTATCTCGTTATCTTGCAAATTAATTTGATTTTCCCTATGACACACAGTTTTAAAAATACTGAATCATTTATATTGCAGAGTTTTCCACATTCTTAATTTGGCTGATTGTGCTCTTTTAGTGTAATTTAACACATTCTTCTTTCTTCCATCACGTCTAAGAATGGCAATTAGATCCAGAGGCTTATTAGACTTTGAATTTTAGCAAAAATGCTTCGTAGGTGGTGCCTTGTGCTTCCTATTCCATAACATCAGGAACCACATTCTGTCCGTTTGTCCCAGAGTTAATTACAGTTTTGTGTATATGATGATTTGATAGTCCATCATATATAAGGCAATTAGCTTCATGAAGATAGACACCCTATTGTGTCTATTTAACAATTTTATCTCTAGTGTCCAGCATAATGTTTAGCATATACACTTGTCAGTATTGTTTGAATTAATTAAATAGATTTGCTATAAGGATTATAGTTTAGATGGGGAAAGACATTTTGAAAATATATGTATTCATACAATTGTACATATCTGATTCTCTATCTGAGATTTTGCCAGTAGCTGACAATTCAGGACAATTTACAAATGTTTCTACCTGAAACTGTGCAACTAATGCAATAACATTGTTTCAGCATTGAAAGCCCCCAGAACAATGAAGTAAAGTGGTAAACAGCGGGTTTCTTTACTGAGTGTTGAGAAATCAGATACCAGCTAAGTATACATCAAATCTTGAACTAGAATTCCTCAACAAGGTTTAAGTACAAGAATGCATGAAAACATTTATTCTACATCTTGTACATCACTGACACTCAATAAATATTATATGCTATCGTTATTATTTTTATTATCCTTTAAGGAGTTTATAGTCATAGACTTAAGCATTTTATTGTAATGGAATATTCTCCTTATGAATTGCCATGCTTTCTTGTATTACTTATTATTAGACATTGGCTCTTTACAATCTTTATAATAGGTGAATTAAATTTCTCTAGGATGAATACAACTACAAAAATTTCTCATACGTGTTTTAAAATACAGTTAGTTTTACATTTGCTAATTGGGAGACTAAATCTCAGTTTTCACATGTGAGATGTTAGGAGAATTCCAACATCCCTAAAGGTGTTTAGGTGAATTAAGCATTTAGCTTTGAGTCTGGCACATAGTAAATAATCAACAAATGTAATATGATATTAATACTGTTATATTGTTTTAAAATTATTTCTAAAATGTGAGCTTATTGAAAAACATACTTTTTTCCTATTTAAGAACATTTCCTATTTAACAACATTTTCATATGTTCTTAATGTGGACTGCTGAGTGTGAAAGTATGGATGTAGTTATCTTTAATTTGTCCATTAATATTGGTATGCTATAAGAGTTTTTCTAGCACTTCTTCATAACATTTTTTCCGGTCTTAGTATATTCTTGGTGCTGTGCTAATTATTTTATATACAGTTATTTCATTTGGACCTTACAACCGATGAGAAAAATATAATAATTACATATGTTTTATAGGTGAAGAAGCTGAAGTTTAAGACAGCTTAATGGATTTAGCAAATACATCTCATAAGTGGCTAAAACAGACTGAAGTCTGTACTTATCTGACTGAAAAATCTGTGCTTTTAGACAATATGATCTACTGCTTTATTATAATGTTAGAAAATAATACGTGTAAGTAATCCTTCTATAATTCTAACATTAGAATTGGAATTTGACTAATCTGCGGCCAGAACAGTCAACTAGAGATTCCTTAGTATGTTCCATTTTAAATTCTTCTCTCTTCCTATTTATAAAAAACAGAAAAAGAAAATAATTTTTGTGAAAATAATTTTAAGTCTTATTTCCCAGAAAATTCCTACATGATGGAATGTTCTAGGATTCTTCCAGGAAAAAAAAAATCCTTTATAGTTGAAAGGTTTTAATTCAAAATCAGAAAAGCTTTATGTGATCCAGAAGTAGATAAATGAATGGAGATATTTGAAAATTGGGAAATAATCCAAATTCTTTATAAGTAGAGTTAATGAAGCATCTTATCTTTGGATAATAGAAGTATTGTTTTCTTCTTGGATGCATTTGAGTGAAAACATAAGCCCTTGAAATTCCGAAATGCCATTTCAGAACAAATTACACATTCAACATATTATTTAGACATCAATCATTCAATGTGAAAGAGTCCAGGCTTATTGCTAGAGACAGAAATCTTTTGTAATTAGTTTTGTAATCGGATTACTCATGGGTGATATAATGGCTATACTCAATATACTCTTTTTAATAATGTTGTCTTCATATGGTTTCTAATTCTTTCTTGTTTCAATTGCATGTATGTTATGACTTTGTGGACACAAATAATATCAACAACTTATCATTCAGTATGATTTTACATCATGGTCAGACCTTACTTTTTGTTTGAATGACTTTTTCAAGAGCCTCTCCATTGCTGCTGTCTCAATAAAAGGGTCATACATGTAGGGGAGTTAACGTTTCCTTCTTTTTGGCACAGAAGGGAGTTTTGGTATAACTCCCCCACTTGACCAGCACTATTACACATTCCACTTGGTGCCAGGGTGAGTGTTAGCCCTTGACTTTTCCCCATCTCTTTTATCTTCTTTTTGTGTGAGGGTCCTAGGGTGTGGTCCCTCTCTATCTTTGTACTCTGCTTCAGTCTGGACCCTTTTTCCAACAAGCAGTACAAGCAAATTTCAAGGAAAAGGTGTGAGATTGCAAGAAAGCTATTTCCTAGTGCTTTCCTAGATCTTATCCTTCCTCATAGCACACTTGATATTTAATAATAATTTTTTAGATGATTTAAAATCTTATGTTAAAATCTTAACATCCTTAATGCTACTTCTGGCAAAGCTTTTAGATCCATATACCAAAATTTGGGCTATGAGCCTAAAAACCTTGAAGACACTTTCAAGCATAATACCAAGGACTTAAAACCTTATTAGGTTTTATTAATCATGGATTTAATTACTGTGTGGATAATTCTCCACATACATATCTTAATGCACAGCTCCTTCTCTTAAAGGAATTAGAAAGCCAATAAAATGAATTTTTCTTCTCATTTTATAATTTCAATACTCTACACTTTTATCCCTATCCACTTCGTAATATACCAAATAATGGAAGGCACTCTCACTTTTGTGTTGAATACAGAAATTTCAAAGTTAATTCTGATGTTCTGTCTGAAGAAAATTTGGATTATTATGTCATAAGAGAAGTTAAGTTCTAAAATATAATATATTCATTGTTCATTAGCAGTAGTGATTCATATTTTTTTAGAAAAAAATTATATATATTTAAGAAAACTTTAAAGATGTTGGCCCTTCTTACCTGAGTGCATTAGGGAAGGACTATTATGTAGCAAAAGGACACATCTAATATAAATTGATCTTGTGATCATGTGCCACACATATAAGCATCTAGCAGAGGGCATATATACTTCAAGATCTTAAGAAGATACGACTAAATCTATGATTCTAGGAAGAATTAAAGAATAATTATACCTCAGCTGCTTCTTTTCCTTCTTGAAGCTCATTTAACGTCATCTGAAATTTTGGTTCAGTCTTCTTCGCTTTCTCTGCAGCTTTGTGTTTCTCTTCTTCATAGGCCATAGCAAGTATGCCCAAGAACAAACTTGCCACATAAAAGGCAAACCAAAAACTTATCACAACAAAAAATATCATGTAAATCTTCCCAGAAGCATAAAGGATCTAATAAGAGGCAGAAAACAAGACAATAGAGGGAAATGTATTTGTCTTCTGTATTCTCCTATTTTAAAATGATAAATAATATTTTGTTATGAAAATAATTTAGTTGTAAGTAGAAAGTAATCACAAGACTGTTTAGTACTGGCTCTGCCTGAGGAAATAAAAGAAAAGTTCTTCAACTTTGGGCGGATATGCAAGGTATATCTATTTATAAAACAAAGGGAAAAATTTATTAATCTGTATTCAGATGAACATTTCATTTTTCTATCTTCATTAATAGAGAAAACAAACTGAAAGGAAAAGATGCCATCACTCAAAAAAGAATGATGGACAACTTGAATATGGAAGATTATTTCCTTTGAAATAGAATCTTTAAAATTTGACGTTTAATCAAGTCAGAGACATGTTTGGAAATAACGTCTGGTTGTTACATTATGGAAAAATCAAAACAGTTGCAAAATGAGGTCTACACAAAGGGCATGGGGCGGGGGTCTCTCTATACCTGTCAGAATACTTCCTCTAGTAAAGAACTTTTAACAAAAGTCATATAACTCATTTATAAGAAGCTATTAAGATAAGCTATATTTATGAGTAGAAAAAGACAATAATTTTAGATTTTTTTTTACTTTGAGAATTATTATTATTTTTATTTTTTTATTAATTAAAAAACTTAACAAAAGAACATTAAGATAT
>PVIY010057806.1:0-12595 GCA_004026745.1 Myrmecophaga tridactyla
CATTAAAATATCTAACAAAATGTCCAGATGTCAACAAAGGGTTAAAAACATAAAAAGAAGCAGGAAGCAATGCCTATACAAAGGAGAAGGTTAAAACATTAGAAACCATTAAAAAGGAGGACAAGCTGGGACATATGAGACAAAAGATGTTTAAAAAATGGCCTAAATATGTTCAAATAGTTAAAGGAGAACATTGATAATAAACAAACAAAAGTACATTAGGAAAATGATGGATGAACACAAACAGAATAAAGAGATAGAAATTATAAAAAGGAACCAAGTAGAGCCAAAGACCACAATAATAGAAATAAAAAATTCCCTGGAGGGGCTTAACAGAAAATTGGAGCTGACAGAAGAATGAATCAGCTGAGAAGAGAAAGAAAAACACTAATGAAGAAAAGTGAAGAGATCTTGAGGAATCTATAGGACACCATTAAGCATACCAATAAAAACATTATGGGGCCTTTAATACTGTATAGCTTAATGTAAGCTATAATGTAAGCTGGATACATCCTAGAATATATTAAGCAGATAATCAAAAAGTATTGGCAAAGTCCCTTGAGAGATGGGAGAAAAAATATGGAATTATTAAACTTTACCATCAAAATCCCCTGACACTTTGTCAAACATTATGGACACCCAAATCAATGCTCCAAGCCTTTGATCATGAAGCTTACTCTTGTGAAGCTTATGCAGGTAGTGGAGAAGTTTAGCCTACCTATAGGCATGCCTAAGAGTTACTTCTGGAGGACCTCTTGTTGCTCAGATGTGGCCTCATTCTCTCTAAGCCCAACTATGCAAGTGAAATCATTGCCCCCCTCCAATAGGTGAGACATGACATCCAGAGGTGAAAGTTTCCCTGGCGGTGTGGGAGATGATTTCCAGGAATGAGTTCAGCCCTGAAACCACGGAATCAACAATTCCATCCTGACCAAAAGGGGGAAAAGAAGTATAATTTAAAAAGTATCAGTGGCTGAGAGAGTTCAAATGGAGTTGAGAGGCTGCTCTGGAGGTCACTCTTATGCAAGGTTCAGTTAGACATTGCTACCTATCATAACTTGCCAACCCCCAACCAAAACCATTCCAGCCAATCCTAAAGAACACCTAGGGCAATATATAAGATTCTACAAAGGTTCCATGCACTAAGGTAACTTTCCAGAAACCTGCAACCTCCAGATGGGTTCCTGGACCAGATAAGTCCTAAAACCTAGAGGGCCCAGCCTTTCCAGAACATCAGCTAGTTCCATCTCCCTACCCCATATTATTGACAGCTCCTTCCAACATGAAAAAGTTAGAATGACCATAGCCCAAATACCCATAAAGAGTGGGATAGGAAGATCAAAGGTGATGGTGGAGTCATACAAAGAAGGTAAAGTTTAACAAATATGATTTCTGATTCATTAAATTGATATTTCTTTTAGTCTCCAGTATCTTCGAGCAGGTAGAAGTAAAAACCTAAAATTGTGGAATTGTAACCCATGTCAAACTCTGAAATCTGTTCTACAACTAATTGTTGCAATGTGCTTTGAAATTTATTGCTTTTTTGTATATATGTTATTTTTCACAAAAGAGAAAAAAAGTTGATTATGAAGATAATAAATGCTCCAGTGTTCTGGAGCAGCTAGAAGGAAAAATCTGAGATGATGGAATGATAGTTCATGAGAAACTCTGGAATCTGTTCTGTAGCTTCTTGTTGAAGAGTGCTTTGAAAACTATTGCTTTTTTCTTTCTTTGCTCTGTATATATGTTATATTATACAGTAAAAGCATTTTTAAAAAATAAGGGGAGATTTAGATATTCTCAGATAAACAAAAGCTGAGGGATTCATCACCACAAAATCTGCCCTACAAGATATGCTAAAGGGAGTCCTACAGGTTGAAAGGAAAGGACACTAGACAATAGATCAAAGCTGCATGAAGAAATAAAAATCTCTGGTAAAGATAAGGAGATGGAAAAATATAAATGCCAGTACTATTGTATTTTTTATTTGTAACTCCACTTTTTACCTCCTAGAGGAACTAAAATGCACGCACATAAAAGTATGATAATTCAATCATTTTGGACTCATAATGCATAAATATATATGTGATAAGAACTACATAAAGGTAGGGGACAGAAGGCTATAGCACCAGGTTTGTATATGCTGGTGAAATTAATTTGGTTTCAAACCAAACAAGATTGCTACAGTTTTAGGATGCTAAATTTAAGCCCCATGGTAACTAGAAAGAAAATAGAGAATATGTAAACTCATACAGAAAATAAAGTATAGGTCACTAAGGGCTGTAAGAGAGGAAATGGGAGTTAATGCTTCTATTTGGGGTGATGGGAAAACTCTAGTAATGGATGCTGGTGAGGATATGCAACATTGTGAATAAGACTAATCCCTCCAAATAGTATGTTTAAGATGAGAAAGTTTATGTTGTGTATATATTTTTTCCACAATTAAAAAAAAGAGCGGGCGGGCCACAGTGGCTCAGCAGGAAGAGTGCTCGCCCGCCATGCCAGAGGACCCTGGTTCGATTCCCGGTGCCTGCCCATGTAAAAAATAAAATAAATAAATAAATAAATAAATAAATAAATAAATAAATAAATAAATGAGCAACTAAAGAGACAATGACAATGTAATACATGATCCTGGATGGAATCTAACAGCAGAGAAAAGGCTCAGAAGTACATTGTTGGAACATATGAAGAAATTGGAATACAGATTATAAGCTTTATTCCAATGTTAAATTTCTTGAACTTGATAATTTAAGGTGATTCCATAAGAGAATACACTTGTGGGTGGGCCATGGTGGCTCAGTGGCAGAGTTCTCACCTGCCATGCCAGAGACCCAGGTTCGATTCCTGGTGCCTGCCCATGCGAAATGAAAAAAAAGAGAATACACTTGTTCTCAGGAAATGTACATGGCAGTATTAAGTGTCCAAGGAGCATTATGTATACAGCCTACTCTCAAATATTCAGAAAATAGATATAAATAGATAGATAGATGGATAAAATGATACATAGCAAATGTGGCAAAATGTAAACACTGGTGGATCTTTGTTGGTTTGTACAGGTTAGTGTGATGCTCTGATACATCCTAGAGTAATCTGGGCAGAAGATAAAAAAGTATTTGCAAAGTCTCATTGAGGGACAGGGAGAATATAGAAACATTAAATTTTCCCACCTGGAGAAGGCCTGATATTCTTGCAAGCATAATAAAAATAAATAAATAATAATAAAAAAAAATAAAATAAAAATAAAAAATTTTTTAAAAAGTCTCCCCAAAACTTAAAAAAAAAAAAGCTTAAAGAAACAAAAAGTTCATTAGTCAAGAAACTGATGAATTCTGAAAAAAGTAGTTTAAATTATAAAACACACATGTACAGATAGGTGAGGACTTCCCTCGGGCTTAGCCTACTCATGTCTGCTTTCTTTGTTTTTGTTTTTTTTTTTAATTTGCATATGGGCAGGAGGCACCAGGGATCGAACTCCAGACCTCCAGCACCGCAGGTCAGAGCTCTGCCTGCTGAGCCACGGCAGCCGCCCTCATGTCTGCTTTCTTGGCCCACTTTATTACAGAAAACTTAGGCTACCCAAATTTTAACGTTTTTTTTTTTCACTCCGATGACTCTAATGGTAAATCTAGTAAAGTTTAAGGTCTTTACCCAGGGTTTTTTCTTATAGGCAAGTGATTTCCAATGTTTTCTATTGAGAATATTGTAGTGAGACACTTACAATGGGGTGTGTCCTATTGTTTATGTATCAGGATGATAAAGACTGAGGATACAGATGTAGGATACAGAAGGTGGTTCGCAGCTTGCTTCTCCCTGCAGAACCTGAAATGTGAATCGTCCCAGAGATTCCTTCCTCTAGAACATTGAATGTGACTTATCCCGAGAGTCCTTCTGGAGAACCTATCAGGTGATGGGCCACAAATTTCCTTCCTTTCCATAGGCTTTGACACGTCTGGGCTCTTTGTCAGAGCCTCATGGATCTGAGTGGAACTGAAGAAGCTGGCTGGGATAGGCTTGGTGTGAAAAGGGAATGCACTGAGAGCAGATAGAGTTAATTCTGTGATCAAAAAAAAAAAAAAAAAAGTTGAACCCAGTGAAAAAATGGGATTAATTCTCCAAATGGGCTAAGAGGCATGATGAACAAGTGCTTCTGGTTTTCATGGGCCACAAGACTTATTGTGTGACTGTAAAAATTCTTATTGCAAAACACATCTTATAAGGGACTTGTATCCAAAATATACAAAGAATTCTTAAAACTCAGCAATAAAAAAAAACCCAATTACAAAATGGGCAAAAGGTCTGAACTGACACTTCCCCAAAGAAGATGCAGATGGAAAATAAGCATATGAAAAGATGTTTAACATCATATGTCATCAGGGAATTGCTAATTAAAACAATGAGGGCAACAGTGGCTCAGTGGCAGAGTTCTCGCCTGCCATGTCAGAGATCCCGGTTCGTTTGCTGGAGCCTGCCCATGTCAAAAAAAAAAAAAAAAAGATCCTATGCAACTATTAGAGTGTGCAGTAATTTAGCCTTTTGGAATGGCTAAATCCAAAACACTGACAACACCAAATAATGGTGAGCTTGAGGAGCGACAGGAACTCTCATTCATTGCTGCTGGGAAGGTGAAATGTACAGTCATTTTGGAAGACCTTTTGGCAGTTTATTACAAAGTCAAACATAGACTTACCATACGCTCCAGCAATTGCAGTCCTAGATAGTTACCCAAATGAGTTGAAAACTAACATCCATACAAAAACCTGCATATGAATTTTTATAGAAGCTTTAATCATAATTGCCAAAATTGGAAGCAACCAATGAGTGAATGAATAAAGAAACCATGATATATCCATACAATGGAATATCATGCAGTGATAAAAAGAAATGAGCTATCAAGGCATGAAAAGGCATGAAAACTTGAATGCATATTGCTAAGTGAAAGAAGCCAGTCTGAAAAGTCTATATATGCTGTATGATTCCAACTACATGATATTCTGAACAGACAAAATTGTAGAGACAGTAAAAAGACCAGTGGTTGCCAGGGGATCGGGGGAGGGAAAGGGTGTATGAATAGGTAAAGCACTTTTAGGGCAGTGAAACAATACTATTTGCTACTGTGGATACATGACATTATGCATTTGTCAAAACTGAATGCCGCACAACCCAAAGAGTGAATCCTAATGGAAACTATGGACTTCAGTTAATAATAATGTATCAATATTTGTTCAATTGTAACAAATGTATCACTAAGGCAAGAGCACCTTCTAAGAGGTGCTCTCATTCAAAGACTACTTTTTAAATAATACTCTTCAGCCCAAGTGCTGATTCCATTCTGCTGGAAATGGAATGGGTACGGCCACAGAGAGTCCTGGGACCCTTGTCCCTCAGAGCCAATAACACCAGAGTTCTGGTTAAAAATATCTACTACAACCATGAATTGCTATATATGAGTAGAGTGCATAAGATTGGATGCTATGGTAAGATAAATTTGTTCTGTGCTTTATAGCATACAGTTTACAACGACTTCCATAATCTCTCATTTTAATACTAAAACAATCATTAAGATCAGCAAGCAGGCATCATTATAAAAGCCTTGCAGATAGGTAAACTAAGTCTCAAAAGTAACTTCCCAGAACCATATGATTAGGAAGTTGCTGAGTCAAGAGTTAAACTCAGGAATCTTGGTTCCAAGTTCAAGGCTCTGAGGTAGGCGGCAGCCTGAGACACAGAACTCCCCTGAAACTGGTTGCCCTTTTTAACAGGGTACAGTCACATAGGAAACTTCAAGTACTGGAAGAAGCTTGAGGACATGAGAACTGCTAGACATAAAGTTATCCAGAGGTCCCACTTGATTACCACATTTGCAACTTCTTGAGTAAGATTAAGCACCCTAGGATGGCAGAGTGCCTTTTGAAAAATTTCGCAAGCTGTGTTGTCTAACCTGTGTTCCTAAGGTTGGTCCATGCACATAGAGAGGGCTCAAAGTTGAGAATTCAAACCTCTGTTGACCACAGGTCTCCTCCAGAATTCAAAATCATCACAATGGAATCAGAAACCATCTTCTGTTACTCTCTTTGCTTCTCTGGACCAGACTGTCAGCTTCCTGTTATCACCCTTGTCCCAGACCCTGTTTTGTAAGCCAGGGAACTTTTTGCAATTGTTCAAAAGGCTCGTGGGTGAGAGGCAGTAGTTCCGTTTTCTTTCACTATCAGCTGATTTAACACAAAATGGTTGATATTTTTCATACTTTTTGTTTTCAAAGGAAGCAAGCACCTTGAAGTGTGTTTTACTAATGGGTAAAATAGAGACTCTTCAGTGCAGGAAGACTCACTGAGAGTCCTCAGCTCCAGCCCAGGAATGAAATTGATTCTTTAATGGGACCTGGGCTTGGGACAGAAAATACATGCAGCAGACCCAAGCGGTAGGACAGCCATCTTTTCAGTCCTGTCTCAGAAGTTGGGTACATTTACTTACCAAGTGTCTGAGCCCAGCCCTGTGTTGTCTGGGATCAGAACCTCCTTATAGATACTCAAGACTGGTAACTTCCATCAGGCTGACATTTTACTGAATGTGAAGGTGGGTTTCAGGCCAGTACAGTGATTAAGTAGCCCTAGGTGGGGAGCCAGGAATTGGAGAGAGGACAGTACACTCCCCAGCCCTGCCCCAGCCATCAAGGATAAGTGACTGTAAGGTTTAGCCCCAGCCCTTGTGGGGCCTGTCCCAATCTGGGACACAGCACATGCCTGTAAGTAATCCAGGACAGGTAATCCATTTGGAGCTGGGTACAGGCAAGGATGTGCTTGGGGGCCCATGCCAGTGTTTGAATTCAAAGACCTGATATTGGAAAGAAAGCGATCATTCCTGGTATTTCTTATATTCCATTTTGTGCTCAAACTTGCAGTTTTAGGCCCAGTACTAAGAGCCATTGAACAAGGTCACCTTCTGAGCTGGGTCCAGTTATTCACTCCCCGTCAGGAGTCCTGAGTCACACTGTCCTTACACTTTGCTGTCTGGTCTACCCCCCCAATCAGAGCTTAGTTTTTTCCTAGTTGAGCTCCATACCCATGCAGTAAACCCTTCTATTGGTATACCTCATCTGTAAGCCATGGTGGGAAGGGGGGTAGGGGTGAACATTAGAAGAAAGGATGCAGAAAACCCAGAGCTCAGCAGTCTGTCTTCCTTCTCCGTCAGGGGTCAGAGATTCTGTCCCATAAATGTCTAAGAAAAGGCTCCTCTTGCCACTGTATTTTCCCCCAGTGATGAGGGTGGAGTAAAGGAGGGGAAACTTCCATCTCCACTCAACTAAGGGACACTGAAGGTGAGACATCAAAGAAGCATCAGACGTCATTGCTGGAGCCTGAAAGGGAGGCAGCACATTTCAATTTCCCATCCCTGGCCTTGGTCCTTCCCCCCCCAATCCATGTCAGCCCTTTCAGGAGCTTTTAATGGAAATTAGCTCAGACCCACCATGGAGTCCCCCATCCTCCCTCTTCTCCTGGCTCCTCCCTTTGCTCTTTCATCACCTCTTCTGTCTGACCTCTGGACCATCCCTCCACTGTGGTCCATCTGCAAGCAGTGCCCCTACCTTTAGCTTTTATCTCTTTCACCCATCCATCCATCTACCCTAGTCTTCACGACTTCCTCATATTCCCCTCTCTCTCCTTCTTCACATCTCTGTCTCCCAGTTCCCTCCCACACCTTTTTTTCTTGCCCTCTGGGTCTTGCAGCAAGAGGGAGAGAGAGCCCCTGACAAGACTGATGGTCATTCTCCCTCCCCCTCTCCTCCTCATCTGCTCCCTCCCCCAAGCAGGCATCAGGAGATTTGATTTTTTTCCCTACAAAAGATAGGAGCAGAGGCAGTCTGAGACCAGATGCTCTCAGGCTCCTTTTCCTTTGCCCTCGGCTGACTAGCTTGGGTAGTGGCTCTAGCTCTTTCTTTCTCCAGGTGAGAGTGGGTACCTGAGGGGCTAGGGCCCCCACTTCATTCCCTATGAAGACTGTGGAAAGCCCTGAGGGGCAGGAGCTGCAAAAACTAGGAAGTGGAGCCTGGGACAACCTTGCCTACAGCAGTCCCCCTTCCCCACATGGGACACTGGGGATCTGCACTATCTCCAGTGTGGTGCACCCCCCGCCCCAAGCCAAGAAGCCTGAAGATGGACATCAGGAGAAGGCACACAGGACCTTGGTGTACAGCTGCTGCCTCCATATCTGCCATGGCATCAGAGGTACTTGATCAGGAGAGGGTTCTCATGGGATCTTGGAGTCAGATGAAGAGGTCACCCAAAGCTTTTGGCCTGGGTGCTTGTGTGTGTGTGTGGGGGGGTGTTGGGAAGGGGGATGAACTGTGATCTGAAGAAGAGGTGAAATGTTTGGGGTTTGTGAATTGTCTGTGTTAGAGCTGTATGCTCCGGAACACAGAAGCCAATCTCTTGGCCTCCCAGAAGCCAATCTCTTGGCAGCCTGGTGTGATCACCATCTGGGGGCTCAGAGAAGTGTGTTGGAGCTAATTTGAGAGAGGCCGGGTATGTGATGCCCTGGACTGCCCCATTAGAAAGAGCTCCTTCTAATGCTTTCACTCTCCTTGGCCCAGCGCCTTCACCCATACCTCTTCTGAGGCTGTTTTTCTCAGGGAGGTTGATGGAGGAGGCAGATATTGGTGTGGTTAGTGTAGCCAGATTGAGCCAAGGGATAAAATGATGGGTATGGAAAAGGGCTAGGGTAGCAATGGGGCTAAAGTCCAGATGCAGATAAGTGGGGATAACTGGGAGAAGTCCTGCCATTTCGGGACACTGGACATCTCTCCAATGCTCCTTAGGACTTTGGGGAACAACCCTGACTGAGAACACAACTGAGAACCGGGAACTTTATGTCAAGACCACCCTGCGGGAACTATTGGTATACATCGTGTTCCTGGTAGACATCTGTCTATGTGAGTAACATCTGTCTTGTGTACATCTGTCCATGAGAAGCATCTCTGTGTACCACCTCTACATGCACATTTCTGTGGGCCACATATGAGGGAACAGCATCCACTTGTGCAAGCAGGCTGTGTCCTGGGAACTGAAAATCAACATTCAGTTCTATTTATTACCCTTCCAGCTTAAGATATTTTGTTATAAAAATAACTTGTCATTTAGTTCAGTAGAAGCAGGTGGATTGTTAGAAAGCTTGTTCATACAAATTGCTTTGTCAAGAATTTCATGGGAAACTGGGTTTTAGAATCAGGTTACCGACAGCTACTCAGCAGCCATTGTTTTCTAATGGTAGGTGGAAGTTTTCACACTGTTGTAAAGAGTGGAGACCATTCCTTTCTGTTTGGAAAAAAGGGAATAGTTTGGTGGGTTTCACACAGTTATTGCACTACATCTGATCCATGTTTCTTTAAAGGCATGAAGACCTCCAGGAGTTCTTAAAGCTCAGATGCCTGAAAATTAGCGATGCAAATGGAGTTGTGGTGGTCAACACAGAAGAGCTAGCATGTTGGGATCTCACAGACAGTTGAGGGAAGTTTAACTGAAGTTCTAGTTATAGGTATAGACTGGCAAAGTTTGATCTCTAAGTTGAGAGAAGCAGGTGAAAAAAACAGAAGGGTGGACCATGGCAGGATAGAGTTTAATAAAGAACTGTAGATAATAATAAAGTAAGATCAAATAGATCAAATGGCCTATTGACAGGAAGGTGCCACTTTGTTCTCAAGAAATTACTTCTTTACAAGCCTATGCAACAAGTGAAGTTTGGCTAGTTTAATAGGGTTGAGTATGTATGCGTTGATTAAGGTTGTAGTTTTTACCATACAATTAAGATACCTCTCATTATGAGGTGTCATTGTGCCCTATAGAAGGTTCTGTTCTTTTTAGGCTGTATGAATCTTTTGAAGGTGGGATCCGAACAACTGGTAACATGAATTGACAGAAAATGTCATTATCTTTGTGAGTCACCCGCACTGATGTAAGCTCTCTAGGAATGTGAGCAGAAAGCACTTCCCTTTGGCTATATTCTGCTGGGATTCACTCGGTGCTGGAGAGAGGGGCCAATTCTGAGTATTTACCACAGGTTGTTCAGCAGGGAGTGAAAGGAAACTGTGGGAAACAACAGCAGACACAGGGTACATTCTATGGGGTCCATTTGATTGCTTTCTGCAAATGACTGCCAGAAATTCATTTGTTGACGTATGGATTTTTTTCTTAGCCATCTGCTAGGAAGGAGTGTTCCTTTTCCCTTTTCAGATATTATAACAGCAGCTGAAACTCACAGACAGAAAGCCTTTCTTTATATATGACTCAAATGTCTCTATTTCCAGATTAGCCTTTGGAACAGGATTGGGAGGTTTCCATCTCCCAAGTGGCAATAAATCATTTCTGACTGTAGCCCAGAAGCCCATCCACTCATGTTCTCTACCTTGTGAGATCCTAACACATTGATAAGTGCCAGATAGTCTGCGACTTCCCAAAGTCTAAGTTATAGACTCAGTGTGGTAGTTATAGAATCCTTGAGTGGCCAGGGGTTTTGGAGGTCATCTAGTCCAAGGATGAAGAGGAGGCAGCAATCCCTCCTATGACCCCTTCGATTGTGTTCTGTCAGGTGGCCAACCAGCCTCACCCCAGGGAGTTTAGTTGGGGATTTCATTGTTTCATGGGGCAGCCCATCCCACTGATAGGCAGCTCTATTTCCTTCCTTTAGTTAACAGACATCTGTGACCCCCCATCCTCTATGCCAGCTATTGGACTGAGGGATACAGAGGTGACTGATACTTGGGCCTTCCACTCTCAGCGGCTCACTCTCTCCTTTTCAGGATTTTCTTCCCTGCACTTAACCATCTACTGCTCTGTTACTTTCCGAAGCAGTATGCGATGACCCTTTAACTGTTTGAGTGAATGTAGCTATTATATTTCTCCTTGGCCATCTGTACTCTAGGTTAAATAACTTTTGTTTTCTCACTAAATTAGTCATTATAATATGGCTTCCAGAGGTGGTATTATACAGAAACTGAAGGCATAACCTCTGAATTTACACAGACTTGAGTTCAAACACTGGCCACCACCATTTACCACCATTGTGTCCAGATTTGGGGGGATCTGTGAGGTCATGGTGAGGAAGAGATGTCTGACCTGAAACTTAACAGATGAGGAGGATTTAGCTCCTTTAAAGGGAGGTGGAGTCAGGGAAGTTTCCAGGAAGAGAGAACAGCATGTGCCAAGGCCCAGAGGTGACAGCAGGCATAGTGAAGTGAGAGTGCATCTGTGTGGCTGGAGTGGAATTTGAGGAACAAAGTAGGTAGAAAGATGAAATCAGCCATACAAGCAGAGGCAGATAATGAATGGCCTTTAAAGCAATTATAGCAAATTTGGACTTATTCCAAGGGCTATGGGGGTAGCCATGGAAGTGTTATAAGCATAGGTGTGACTTGATAAATTTTGAATTTTCTAAACCTGGGGAGAGGAAAAGTCTGGATCTTGGGCAATTGAGGTATCTCTGGGAAGATCGAGAGGGGAAGAGAAGGTAGTCCTGTGCTACCATATTAATGGACTGTTAAACCTCACAACAATCTTATCAGGGCCACTGAGTTAATTAAGTGGCAGTAGAGCATGCTGGCTAAGCACTAGGGCTGTGAAGTCAGACTGCTTAAGTTCAAGGTCTGGCACCAACAGTTATTAGCTATGTGATTCTGGGCAAGTTTGCTAACCTCTTCTCCTTGGATAATAGTCATACTCACTTGATAAGATTTTGTAAGAGTTAAATATAATAACCCATCAAGGTGTTTAGGGCAGTCTCTGGCACATGATAAACTATACCTGTTATTATCTTTAACTAGCAATAGACATTGCAAAAACTATGTCGCAGTGTAATGAGCCCAACCACTGATGGGAAGGGGATGCTGGGAAGGGAGAATTAATCTCACACCTTTAAATCTCTGAAAATCTTTTAGGGAGTTGTACTCTGAGTAAAGACCTTGAAATCATTATACTACCTGAAGATATCCCATTAACTACCTTTGACCTTGAGAATGGAAGTTCCCAACCACAAAGGGACCCCCCCCCCCAAAAAAAAAAGTTTCTCATTAGTAAAAGAAAACCAATCCTAGTTTCCTAACCCCGTACTCTTTTTGCCTCTTTCTTCTCTCTGGCACGTCTTCAGGCAGAATTGAGCCCTGGGCATGGTCTCAGTAAGGCCTCTTTGGTGCTATCCAAGGTCCTGGCCCTGCCTTCCTGGGATCTCGGCTCTCTGGCAGCCTCCCTGAGCTCCGGTCACTTAAAACTAGACTATGCATTTTCAACTGGGGATGAAAATTGGTTCTTTACAAAATTTTTTATTTTTAATACATTTTTACTGAGATATCTTCAGGCACCATACAGTCTATCCAAAGTATGCAAACAATGGCTCACAATATCATCACATAGTTGTGTATTCATTATCATGATCATTTTTAGAACATTTGCGTCATCCCAGAAAAAGACTAAAAAGACAAAAGAAAAAACCCATACATCCCACACTCCTTATTTCTCCCTCTCGTTGACTACTAGTCTTATAATCTACCCAATTTTTTTTTTACCCGTTATCCTCCCTATTATTTATTTATTTTTGTCCTTTTTTTTTT
>PVIY010057807.1:0-12726 GCA_004026745.1 Myrmecophaga tridactyla
TCGTTCCTGATCTTAGGGGGCAAAAAATTCAGTATTTCACCATTAAGTATGAAGTTAGCTATAGGTTCTCTTTATCAGATTAAGGACATTCTTTACTTCTCCTAGCTTTCTGAGAGATTTTTTTTAACATGAATATGTGTTGAATTTTGTAGTATATTTTTTTCTCCATCTATAGGCTATATGATTTTTCTCCTTATTGTGTTTATTTAGTAAATTACACTGCTTGATTTTCAAACATCAGACCTACCTTGTATTTCTGGAATAAACCTGTCTTAATTCACAGTACAGTTTTCATATATTGCTGAATTTAATTTGTTAATATTTCTCTTAGAATTTTTGCATCTGTGTTCATGAGGGAGGTTGGTCCACTTTTTAAAATGCTTTTTCCTTATAATTCCTTTGTGAGGTCTTGACATCAGAGTAATTCTGGTTTATCATAGAATGTGTTGGGAAGTTTCCCTCCTCGCCTACTTGCTGGAAGAGTTTGTGGGTGTTGTTTCTTCCTTGAACATTTGTAAGAATCACTGGTTTCATTTGTTAATTTGGACCCCTATATCATACCATATAAAAAATCAGCTTCGGATGCACAGTAAACTAAAATGTAGATGGTGGGACAATAAGGCATCTAAAGAAAGCACAGGAGAATAGCTCCCTGGTGTTGGGAGGGGCAAGACGGAGGGTCCAGTGATGTCGGTGATATCATGTATTTTCATTTGTGTAGAATCCACCAGACTGTGTTCAATTTGTAAACAGCCTTTTAGTGGCACGCTGAAAATATCCACACTTTTCTGCATGTTCTACTCATTCTGTTATTCTCTTTTGCAATCCATTTTATCAACAGTTCTTTTTCTGTTCTCCGGTTCTGGAGTTCAAGAAAAGAAGTATGCTTCCCTTCTCTGCACAGGGATGCAGTTTTTCAAATCACATGTAGTTAGGTTCCATTCATTTATTTAAACCATACCAATTGGGATATTCCTAAGAATTCAAACATGATCTGTGTAATGGTTTAATTAGAAAATGAAAAATCAGGTAATATTTTGCAAATTTGTTGAGGCTTTCTAACAATGAACAGAACTCACTTGACAAAAAAGTTTTTTAAACTATGCACTTTAACAATATATGCTTTTAAATCTGCATCCAGAAATTCATTTTTTAGCATACTTTAAAGGAATTTTATTTTCATGCATGTATTATATAACTGAGATGGTACTTTGCATGATGTTCCAGGAATCCGTTATGTCATGGTTTATAGGGCTGATTTGAAAGTTATTTAAGTATTTTATAATTTAAGCATGCTCCACGACCACCCTCCTCCACATTATTTTTAAATAACGGGTTATTGCTATCTTTATAAAATGACAGACGCGGTTGGAAACGTAGTAGCAAGTTATATGGCTTCTTAAGATGCATTTCATTTCTGCTGACAGATAGTTCCATAACCCCATCTCTCTAAAAGATTATGCTCCCCAGAGGATCACTAGCTTGAGGTGAGTCATTCTGAACACTTTCTTACGTGTTAGGATTTCCTTTGCAGAGTCGTGAAAACGGTGGCTGTGAAAATCCTGAAGAATGAGGCGAATGACCCTGCTCTTAAAGATGAGCTGTTGGCAGAAGCAAACGTCATGCAGCAGCTGGATAACCCGTACATTGTGCGTATGATTGGAATATGTGAAGCCGAATCCTGGATGCTGGTCATGGAGATGGCGGAACTTGGTCCACTCAACAAATATTTACAGCAGAACAGGTACTTTTGCTCCAGCTGTCCCCAGAAGGCACGGAAGTTAATGTTGCAGGGGATCTCTCAACCCATGCTGGGGCCTGATTTCTCAGGAAGCCTTCTCTTCTCCCACCCCTTCCCAGGGTGGGTCCACACTCAGGGGCCCTGAAGAAGAGTGAAGAGAGACAGTCTTTGGCTAAAATGCCCCTTTAGCTCTTGTTGCTTAGAGAGAGACTCTTAGCCAAAAGTTTTATCTTCATTCTCTTCCCTTACTCACTTTGTATTGGCCCAAGAATAGACACCATCTCAGAAGATCTTCACTACAGATTTTCCCTCACTGAAGCAGAGCATGCTCCTCATGTTAAAACATTTCCAGTAAACATTTTGTAAGAGATGACAGTCAAGTTTACCATGTCTGGCTAGCAAGCATACCTCTAAGCTGCCATGCGTGATTGCTTCTGAACTTAACAGTTTGCTCTTTGTCAATTACAACCATCCATGGAGGAAACGCATCATGTTCACCCAAAGCTGTTGTTGAAATGGAGGAACTCACACAGAATAAAACGTAATAATAGCCATTAATTGAGTTCCTCCTATTTGTCACCTTATGTTTGTACTTTACATGGATTTTATCGTTATAGTCTCCATAGAAGGGAGATGCTCTTATCGCCACTTTATAGATAATAAACCCAGATGCAGGATTGGTTTTGTTACTTGTTCAATTTTGGATAAAGGATTGGAACTGAAGCCCAGTCTCTAAGCCAGGTCCATCCACTCTGTTGCTTTTCATACAATCCTAAGCACTCCATGAAACTCTCACCCACCAAGCACCAGAAGGAGAATCAGGTTCAGTCCTGAACCGCTGACCATTACCAACGCCTTGCAAAACTGTCTTAGTTTGCCAGGCTGTTATGACAACTACCACAATGGGTTGGCTTACGACAGGAATTTATTGTCTCACAGTTTGGCTACAGGTCCAAAAGAAAGGCTTTAGGAAGGCCATGCTTCCTTCCAGTGTCAGAAGCATCCTGGTGCTGGCTTGCCACAATCTTTGGAGCTCCTTGACTTGTGTCTCTTCCCCTTGTCATGTGGCAACATCCTTGGTCTGCTTCTGATGACTTTCTCTCTCTCTTCTTGTAGCTACTCTTCCAGTTTCTTCTACTGCCTCCTGGATGCTTCCTGTGGCCTTCTTTGATTGATGCATCTGAATTTCTTCTGTTTATTAAGGACTCCAGTACTCTGGATTAAAGCCTACCCTGATTCAGTTTGACCTCACCTAGATAAGATTCTAGAAGGTCCTAAGCACCAATGGGTCTGCACCTTAATTGATTATACATTTCAAGAGGTCCTATTTGCAAAAGGGTTCACAGCCACAGGAATGTGGATTAAGATTGAGAACCTGTCATTTGTTGGGATATAAAATTCAGTCCACCGCAGTCACCGTTCATAACCCTTGTTATTTCAGAAGAATAGGAAATGAGTCCATTCATCTTCTGTCTGAAAGGGACCTCGCTTGCATGTCTAAAATGGTCCAATGTCCACTATCACTAATGACAACATCTGTGACTTTTAGGCATGTCAAGGATAAGAACATAATAGAGCTGGTTCATCAGGTTTCCATGGGAATGAAATATTTGGAGGAGTGCAATTTTGTACACAGAGATCTGGCTGCAAGAAACGTATTGCTGGTTACTCAACATTATGCCAAAATCAGTGATTTTGGACTTTCCAAAGCACTTCGTGCTGATGAAAACTACTACAAGGTAGGAACCCCTTAGCTCATATTAAGGGTAGCAGGTAGTAAAAGTTTGAAATGGAAGTGATTGTTTTCTTCATTTCATTAACAGTAGAGTTTTAAGAAGCAATATCTCTATTTAAAATTAATGATGCAAAACCTTTTCTTATCAGGCTTTGATGCTATTGTTTATAATCTAGGAATACTCTAATACATCCTACCTTGAAATTTAGTCACAGTAGTGTTTTCCAAATTATGTTCCTTGGAACCATAGGGCATCAGCTATTAATTGAGGATTGATTAAATAAAGAAGAAGAAAAAGAATGGAATACCTTCATTAAAACACTTTGGAAAATATGAGTTGAACAGGTCTCATTGCTGGGGTATTTATCAGAGCCTTTATCATGCTAATCTGCATTGCGAATCTCAGTAGAAGGATTTTGTCTGCTGCCTTTCTAAAATCTTTGTTTTGTGGGTTATCCCATAGCATATAGTTATGATCTTTTCCAGAATAACCTTTTAATGGACACCCCCTCTGTACATGTAAAAGAAAGAAAAAGAGGGTGCGCATTGTCAGATGAATCCATCATCCACTTCTAATACAGGATTGATGGCCCATAGTATTCCCATTAAAAATGTGGAAATAGCTCTATTGATGTCATTTGTATGAAGGTGAATTAAAATGTGGAAAAAAAAAAAAAGCATTTCTGGGAAGCAAAGATTAAGGTGCTTAAGTGAATGAATGCTAAAGAAGAAATAAGCCCAGGCAGAAATTATGAAGAATTAACCATGGACTTCCAGTAAAAAAATAGTGTGTAATGGCCTCACTACACATCTCTGAACTCTGAAATGAACTGCTAACAACTAAAAGAAGGGGGAGAAAAAGATTAAAACGCTCCAACTTCATATCACCTCAACCGCAGCATAGAGGCAGTCTGATGATTGGCTGAAAAATGTAGTGGAATTAGGGGCCAGCTGATGGCAGAGGGTACCCAGAGCAGAATTCCATTCTCTAGGTCTCCAGAACATCCAGAGTTCGCAGAAATAGAATGACATACCCTGAAACTTCAAGCTAGCAGATGGTGGGTGGGGGTGTGGAGGTGTGGCAGAGGATGTGGGAGTATTACAGCATTGTTCACCAAGCTCTGCCTCCCTGTCGTGGGTGGACAAGTGTGCCCAAGTGGGAAAACCCAACCACTCAGCCTTTCTTTGAGTAGCAGGCCACGGGCAAGTAGGGGCAGATGGTGGCCCTTGGTCAGCTGAAGTCCGCACAGGGCAGGCTTTCTCCTGTCGAGTATGGAGATTCAGCCTTGGACCAGAGCTGCCTGGAGCCCCAGCTCCTTCATAAATCAGCTGCTCCCCCGGAACGTGGTCTTTGAAGGATGAGCAGTCATAGAAAGCCATCTGCCCAGGCCCTATTTTGTCAAGATTGCAGGGAAAACAGGACAACCAGAAGTAATAATGGAGAATGAAGGCCACATGTACTTTTGAAACTTTGGAACACATAGTTCTCCCTGACAATGAAAGAAGGAAAAGGAAATATGGCCTCTTTTAAGCCTGAACTCAAAGAGGAGGTGGAGGAATTGAAAAAAAGGAGAGGCTGTTCTGGTTGTTTGCTACTACATAACAAACCACTGTAAAATGTACTGGGCTGAAACGACAAGCATTTATTTGCTCACACATCTGTACTTTGGCAGGTTGGATGGGGAGGGCTGATTTCTGCTCCATGCTTGTCTTCAGGAAGGGCTCTGTGGCACAGAGGATGGGTTTCCACGTTGCCCCTCACACACTCACACAGCAGCAGTTGAAGGCCCCGGACAGCCTCTGGGCTGTGTCCAGCCTCCCACCAGGGGCCTCTGAGGTTTGGGGGAGGGGGGGTAGGAGGTGTAGTGTAATAGAGTTTGGGAACCAGATTTCAAACTGCCAGAGACCTTAAACAGATCTCTGAAAATAAATGAAAAAAGGAAACCACTATAGAAACAAAAGCCATGTTAGAAGCAGAAAAAAGAGATTGGACACTACTGAACAAATAAGCGAGCAGATGTAGGGTTTAAGAGAACAAAGCCAAAAGAAATGCAGAAGAATAAAGAAGTAAACAAGATGGAGAAATGGTAGCTGTGGAAGCAGATCAGAATTGTGCACTGCAGTGTAAGTTTGCGCAACATCGAAAGTGTAAACACAAGTGCCCTTTGACCCAGAAGTTCCTGAGAAATGCACCCACACATCTGGGCAGATAACAGACAGTCAAGAAGGTTCATTGTGGCATGACTTATGACAGCAAAAATCTGGGAACTACCTGAAGACCTCGCGGTAGGAGACTCGTTAGATTAACCATGGTGCATTCCTACAAAAAATACAATCCAGCTCCTTAAGATGCCCTTATTTTCATGTGCTGATACAGAACTTTACCAGTGGTCCATGGTTAGTTAAAAAGCAAAGTGCAAGAAGTGTATGTCCTCAGTTTTGTTACCCTAAAGAGTATGTGTTGTCGAGTTATGCTTATAAATAGAGTTTTCTAGAAGGAGACGAGAAAACATATGAAAAGTGACTGCTTCCGTGGAGGAGGATTGGGAGGTAGAGATGAACTCTTCATTGTACTGAAGCTTTTTCTAAGATTTATCTTTTTATTAGTTCAAACTCCAGGATAAACCTGAAATAACACACATGCTTATATTGTTCACAACTTTTGAAATCAAAATCTAAAAGTTATATATAGTGTGTTTGAGACATAAGTATAATCCATTTGTGCCATCTAGAGGAAATCTTAGATTTCCAGACCCAGGTCCCCAAATTGCCCCCTGCTGACCCATCGCAGTGCCCATCACTTCCTTCGCCCACCCCAAGACTTTACAAGATTTCAGGAGTAACGTCAACAGGAAATAACAGGGCTTCTCAGCAACGGTGTGCTACGTTGATTCCCAGACCCCAAAGGAAAGGGTTTTATGATGCACAATTTCCATCTCCTTACCACCACTTGCTTTTTGAATTACAAAATTGAAGACTTAAAAAAATGCTGGCAAATAGACCTCTGCCAAAATAACTAGCGTTAATTTAAAACCGTAGACGAATTCACCGTAATAGTTAAATATACTCTTGAACTTTTCAGTATTTCTTAGAGCAGAATCATGAAGTAATAGTCAGGCTTGATATATTCATGAAGGTCATGTAAATAGTCTCAAATCTAGACTCTTCCATTGCCATGTACAAGCTACATGAAGACATGAAGAGCCAAAATAAGAGGTAAGAAAAAACAACTAAGGTTTAGTGATTTGGGCTGAAACTTAAAAATGAAAACATTCGTGTTTTTAAGATTCAGACCAAATACACACACGTGCCCACACACACACACACACATTTTGTGGGTGATTTTATTTATTTATCTATTTATCGGCATGGGCAGGCACCAGGAATCGAACTTGGGTCACCAGCATGATTGGTGAGAACCCTGCCACTGTGCGACCATTGCCTGCCCATGGGTGATTTTACTTTGAATGGAACGTCTTCATTTGCTTTGCTTTCAGGCCCAGACTCACGGGAAGTGGCCTGTGAAGTGGTATGCCCCAGAATGCATCAACTACTACAAGTTCTCCAGCAAGAGTGACGTCTGGAGCTTCGGCGTGTTAATGTGGGAAGCGTTTTCCTACGGACAGAAACCATACCGAGTGAGCTACTGCCATTTCATCTCACTATTGCATGGCTGTTAAAATGGATAAGCACCCGGATTATTTTTACAAGAACCTGAAACTCATAAAATCCAGGCACCCTTTCAGACATTGGCATGGAACTTAATGAGGCCTCATTTTAATCTAAATTGTAAAAGAAGTATTTGATGCTGAATGGACATTATGGGTTTTTGTTCATTGGGCATGATACACATAACTATGCATAAAATAGATACCACATCATTTGTTGGATTTAAAATAGAAATTATGATATCATATAGTGTCAAAATTTTTTCGACACTATATGATATCAAATTGCAGGTTGGTTACATTTTTCTGGATTTTTAAACCAAGTTTAATATGCATACAGAAAAGTACACAGATCCTAGGATACAGTTCAATGAATGTTCACAAATGAAACCAGCATCCAATGAGCAGAACCCCAGAATCTCCCTCATTGCCATGCAAACATGAGCCCTCCCCCAGGGCAACGCCATGTGGCTTCTAGCATCACAGATTTGTTTCCCCTGCTTTCGTACATTCATACGAAATCATACATCCTGCATTCTTTTTTTATGCTTTTATAAGGAGTGGCAGGGGCTGTTTGCTTTTTTTGCTTAACGTTATGTTTTAAGAGCTCGCATATATTCTGCATGTTTCAGGGAATGAAAGGAAGTGAAGTTTCTGCTATGCTAGAGAAAGGAGAAAGGATGGGCTCTCCTCCAGGGTGTCCAAGGGAGATGTATGAGCTGATGAAGCTGTGCTGGACGTACGAGTGAGTACACAACACTTCCCTTTGATTAATCCAAATGTCCTTCGGCCACATGCAATGGCTGGGCACTAAAAAGAACCATGAATCCTATATTTTCATTAATCCAGAAGATATTCTAGCAGTCTAGTTTCCTAGACTGCTGAAAGCAAATACTATGAGATGGTAAATTCAACAATGGGGATTTATTAGCTTACAGTTTTGAGGCTGAGAAAATGTCTAAGTCAAGGCATCATCAAGTCAGTGCTTTCTTCCCGAAGACCAACTGCCGGCCACCCCTGGCCCCTCCACCACAAGGCTCTCTCTCTCTCTCTCTCTCTCTCCCTCTCCCTCTCTCTCTCTCTCTCTCCATTCCATTTATAAAGGACTCCAGGAAGAGCATTAAGCCCCATCCTGAATGGGTTTGGGGTCACACCTTCACTGAAGTAGCCTACTTCAGTGGGTCCACACTCAGAGGAATGGATTAACTTTAAGGACATGCTTTTCTGGGGATACACACAGTTTCAAACCACCACACCTTCTAAATAAACAATGTGGTAGAATAAAAAAAAAAAATACTGACTCTGCTTCAGGATAGCTTGCTTCCTGGACCACGCTCTTGTATCCTTCAGAGTCTAAAGAACACAAATCCAGGGTATCAACATTTAAATGTGAGGAGCTTGGGGCGCCAGTTGAAGTAAAAAGATGTTTGCAAAAGTCCAGGGCTATATGCAATTTTGGGCAGTAGGAGTGAAGAAGTACTTGATGGGTGAACATGATACTTTCCTAATGCCCTGATGACCTTTAAGAGTGAGGCCAGCTTGTAGATGCACTGTCCAGAGTCACTGTCCCTGAGAAGCTGCTCAGACTTTGAAAGCACCTTCCTCATTATCTTCCCACCTGCCTTGTCTGGCAGAACTTGGATGCTGAGCCGTACTTTCAAGTACTTGTGAACGTTGTACTTCAGCTGATGTTCAGGGGAGCTTGGAGGGGAAGGAAAATGCACCGGACCCGAGAATTAGAGAAGCATCTTCTGATCTAACAAGTGCAGCATGTGGAATTCTGAGCCCCCCGTTCTACACCTTTGACCCTGATGTGTGCCCAGAGAGCCCTTGCAGCACAGAAGTGATGTAGGTCTGTGATCAGGGGGAGCTCTTAGATTTGCCATAAATTTAGTGCTTTGAGGGCTCAGATTCCATCTCTGTTCCCACCTGCTGGCTCTGCAGGAGCACCTGGAGAATGAGGGACGTTCCAAAAGCTTTCAGATGCCCCTGGCATTCTGCACCCACCAGAAGCACCCCAGCTGCCACAGTGGGGCGTGGAAGTAAAAATTCTTGTTATTTGTTTGGAAGCAACTCGGGGTGGTCAGAAGGAAAGGGCCTGGCAGGGGCCTTTTTGTACCAGATCGTTCGTGCTAAAGGGATATCACTGGGTCAGCAACAGAGAAATATTGTGAATAGATTTTAGGGGTGCAGAGCCCATTCCCTGAAATCCTGACTTAATTCTCCTGTGCCCAGGCCGGATTTGTTAGAACCATTGACAGGTTGGGCCCAGCTGTTTCTGAAATTGAAATGGGAGATCTAGGCTAGAAAATCTTGGGTGTGTAGGTGAAATCATATGGAGAAACAGAAGAGAAATTAATTCCCGGAGACGATGCCACGGAACCTGGCATCGAGACCTGAGGGTCTTGTCCTCCTGTCTCATTCTGTGGCACCTCCCCGAAATGCGAACCAAAGGAAGCACCTGCTCTCTGAGACTTTCCAAGAAGCCCCATAAATGTGCGTAGGCAATGACTCTTTTGTTCTCTAGAGCTCCAGAGGACCTATAAAACTGCTGGGAACAGGACAGGCTTTTCCGGGCTTTCAACAGGCCACATAAACCCTGCTATGTTTTTGAGCCCCCCGCCAGGGGTAGTCGCTCCCTGAGAGTTTGGGTGTGGCTCAGACTTACAGGTAGGGGGCTGTATGTCACAGCACATTTCCCCCGTGCACGCCATTGCCAGGCTTCTGGAGTCTCACCTGATCTTTTCTGCCCAAGAATAGTGCTGCAGATAAATGACCAGTTACTAGAAGCATGTACATTGGTGGACCCTCCCCAACACCCCCACCGCGGGCAAGAGGCACAGGCTGCCCTCAGGAAGCAGAGCCTGCCCTCAGCGGATGTGCGTCTCCTTGGGGAGACTTCTACTCCCTGCTGTGGCGGCCGGGATGCTTCCAGTGGGTGCAGAATGCCAGGGGCATCTGAAAGCTCTTGGAATATCCCTCATTCTCCAGGTGCTGCTGCAGAGTCAGCAGGTGGGAGCAGAGACATATTACTTTGTCCCGCCTGCAATCCCTTTGGAAGGTTTCACTTCCTTGGGGGGCAAAAATGTCCTTCAAATTGTTGTGAAACAAGTGGAAAAAACCTGGACCTAACCTTCTCGGCTGGGATAGTTACAATTAGTAGTTTTGCATTTAATTTCACTGCTTAGCATGTTTATTTCTGTTGGTTGCATCTTTGGAGTGGATATTTAACAAAAGAAGAGCAGGAGGGTGGTGACGAGGGGAAGGGGTTCAGGGGATGGATTTGGGGTCCTGGCCTTCCAGCTGGCTCTAGAGTGGGTGCAGTGGGAGCTGCTAAATGCTCCTGGCACCTTGGCACATTCGTTTTGATGCTTGGAGAATTGGAAGCAGCTGTCACTTTGCTGGCCTCTCGCCTCACAACAGGCGCAGCTGCTTCTCTGTCATTGCCCGGAGGATCCACCAGGGGGCACAACGCGAAGGGCAAAAAGGCTTCTTTTCATTCAGTGAAGTTACAGCAAACTAGAGCACTTTCCTTTGTTTAATGGAAAATTATATCATCCCTCTTTGGAGGTATATTACGATGAGGATATTCAGTTTTCTTGCTCTGTTTTTGTCATTGTCAGACACTGGATTAAAAAGAAAGAAAATTTTTCAAAATTTATTTTTTCCTATTGGAGATTTAAAATCAATTTAATTGAGATTTACAGGGAGGTGGGGTATTTCTTGCCTATTCGATCTCAGACCATGCTTTTCAGGGGCATGAGCTTTCTAGTTCCTCATGAATGACTAAGTATTTGTTCCAAGGCATAAATGCCAGTGGATTAGAAATCATGGAGGCATACGTCAAAAATCAGAAATGAGAGCTGAATGCCAACCTTTGATTTTTTTATTTCCCAACAAAACTATACTTTTGAAGGTGAAATTTTTTCTAGTAGTGACCTGAAATAGGGGAGTGGGGCGGTGGGGGGGGGGGGCAGATTTGGTCTAAACATAAAAGTAAGTGATATACAGTTGAGTGATTAAAAAAAAAACAACTTTTCTTTGGGCATGGCCAACAAAACGAATCCCAAAGCACCAGGCGGTGGTCCGTGCACCTGGATTTGTGGCCCGTGGCCTCAGGAAGGCCCCACCCACCCCACCCGCCCCATTTGCCCGGCTTCTGATCCGTTCTGGGACAGGTCCCTGGAAGGACTTCAGAAGGGCCTCCGACGTTCGTGGGGGACCCAGAGCGGGTAGATGTCATCCTGCACCCTCTCACTTCGCAAAGGGGAAAACAAGATGCTCAGACCCCATAAAAGTCCCGTGAGGGGGCAGCAATCAAGCCAGGAAGGAAACACTGGTCCTAAGAAAAACAGGAACCAGCAAGGGAGGCTGAAACTGTATTTTATAGAGTTGATTCATGTTCAAGGCAATGAAAGAAAAAGCTGGAATTCTTTATCCTGAAAAACAGTCTCTGACCGTCTGGATAGGGGCCTCGGTTTAATAGAGAAAAGCTCCAGGCACTTGGGACTCTCTGAGCATGGGGAATGTTCTAGATGGGGTCACGATCTTCTTTAAGCTTGTGTATGCCCAAGGCATAGTGTGAGATTTCAGGCCTTTGGCAAGGTGTACCCCTGACTCCTTCCTAAGCCCTTTCTTCGGGAGTGGGACGCCTTCTAGGGTGCTGGGGCCGTTCCCTGGGCCACTCCCATGACCTGAACATCTGTCCTGGGCCCTGCTGCCCTTCCAGGTGCTTGCAAGAGCAGGAAGCCAGATGCAGCATAGAGCCCATCCAGGCCCTGCAGAGCTCACGGCTGGGGGATGGGGTGGGGGGTCAGGCTGTCAATCACAGACAGAAAATGCAGTGCATTCTATGGGCTGTTCAGAGGTGCTGGGCCCAGTGGAAGTTCATATGGCTGGGAGGGTGCTGCATTTGTTCATGGAATTTTCACGGGCCTTCTGTGCCGGGGTGACACAGCACAAGGGAGTGACGAGGTTGCCTGGGGCACAGAAGCAGGACGGAGCTTCCGGAAATGGTAGATTCAGGGAAGAGAAAATGGAAATGATCCCCATATATTCTCCAAGCTTTTTGAGATTTGTTTCGTTTTTCTGCCATTATAAAAAGTCAGCCAGTTTCAGTTGCACCATGACTATACACACACGTGTGTATACACATACACACATATATCATACACATTTACACACTGCAGACACATATATACATATACAGACGTATATGCATATATATATACCCATGTACACATATACACATACACACCTATTTATACACACACACATTTATACCCTACAGACATATATACACACACATGTATCCTTACCTACACTAGAGACATATACGCACCACATACAGATGTGTATACACATGTGCACACACATATCCACACAGGCACACATATACACACACGTACACACATAAACACATGCACCCCTGTGTACACACATATATATCCATACACACATTTACACACTGGAGACACATACACACTCATGTACACACACACACTTTTGAATTTTTCATTTGACACAGGTCAACTGACTGCCCTCCACCTCCTGAGTGCTGGGGCAAGGACTGTCATTAGCTC